>AYEL01080984.1:0-33685 GCA_000484575.1 Olivierus martensii
TCTTTATCAACGTTTTCAATATTCTTGTACAGGGCCGCCGAGAGGGAGCGACATCCGTGACTTTTATCACGGGCTCAGCATTGAAAAGGGCCCGACCGTCGGGCCTGAGGTATCACATAATGTGTCCGATAGTTTTCAGGCTGCCGACAGAGCAGCCTGAAAACTATCCCATACTACCCATAGCAGTCGTACCAAAATAAACAGTTTTGTATATAACATAGTATGTAATGTATGGAATTTTGAATTTCTTGTTTGCCTTCTTTTAAATAAATGTTTTATGTTTTATATAGCTTTTTTATTAAACCAAAGTGATGCACTTTTTTTAAGTAGGGCCCGGACCATTTAAAAAAAGTGCATCAGTTGTCACGGGCCCGAAAATATCTCTCGGCGTTCCTGTTTTTGTACACTTAACCACTGTATATTTGATAATTTTTTTATAGTCTTCAGAAATATTAGTTATTCCGAGCCTGGATTATTTTTACTTAATTTGTTAATAGTAAATAGCGAATTCTGCTATCGATTACATAAACGTGGAAAATTTATATTTTAAAACTCTTAATCTACTAGCCAAGTAAAATATCGGACGGCCTGATAAATTAATGCACCAATACGGCACAAAATTAATAAGCATTGGTAAAAATACATAAAATCATGCGGGGATAAATCGCAAAATCAACTTTCGCTTCAAAATAGATGAGAGGCGTAATATTTTGTTGTCATCCATATTGTTTTATAGGCAAAAAATTATTACCGAGACTATAAATTCCTCTAATAGTTTAATATGGCTTCATCGGGGAATCCCGCTATTTCAAATTTTGTTAAAAGTAAGTTCGACATAATTATTGGGAAAAATTACCTCATTTTTACTTACAAATTCACTACTTTTCCTTATAATAATGGTAAAAAATTAGCTGACAGAATAAGAAAACAAATTTCTTACCCAAATTGGGGTCCTGTATGGCTTTTTCTTGAGAGATTCGATGAATTTTCCACCAACAATAAATTTATTGTTTAAATATTCCAACAATGACTTCTCTCGGGTATTATTATCGCATTTCGAAATATATTTTTTCTAATTTATTTATTTTTTTCGTTAATAAATATTGAAGACGCAATTTTTAATCAAATCTGTATATTTCTTAACGTAACACGAATTTATTATCTTTCATTATAGCATTTCTCATTCTTAGATTTACTGTGTTTGATCTTTCCATCTTTATATTTTCTTCGTGTAGTGTTATTAAAAGAACAACGAAAATTATACAGTATTTAAATGATCTGTAGTACTTTCAACTAAAGAAGAACTTTCGAGGCTAAATTCGATGATCGACGAGTCTTTACAGTTATATTTAACGAGAAGCGATACGATGTAAAACGATCGCTTATCGTTTTACAACAAATCCTTTGAATCAATTCTATCTTACACTATTAAATTCGTATACTTTATATATATGTGGTGACGTCGATGTTTTCCTACATCTACGGAATGTTAATTATATTAATAAAACATTAGAGAGTAAATGAACACTTTATAACAAATCAAAACCAAAACCATGCCAAAACCAAAGAACATGGCGGCCAATAACTCGTGTTGCCAACTGAACAAAAAATAAATATAAATAATTAATAATTAAAATAATTATATTTCATTATATCACATATATATATATATATATTAGGAGATTTTCCGCTATGTGACGGCTTCTTGAGCAGTCTCAATTGCGGATCTCTCTGTGTCGCGGTAGGTCTACAGGGTATAATAATAACAGAATATTTAGCAATTAAATTACAAAATACTAACTTTAAATAACAAACTATATGTGTTATAGAAAATTAACACCGATTATGAGGTAGATGAATAATGCTTGTATGTTAATTAGATAAAAAATTATATTAGTAGCATCTTATCAGCTAAGATTAGTAGTGTTATTATTTAAATAAATAAAAGTTCGAACGTTAAACAATAATAAACCGCGTGGAGATAATTTTAATAAAATGGAAAAAAGCGACATAAGTTTCCTTATGGAAAGTTAGATCAGATTTAGAACAGGGCCAAGAAAGTCCAAGTTCCTTACAAATTAGTTCGACGGACAGTTTCTGATGATCAAATTTAGCGCAGTTAAATAAGATGTGATCGATGTCTTCGGTTACCTGACAGGAGTCACATTGGTTAGTATGACAGTCTCCAAGAGGATACAGGTAGCTTTTCGTCGGAAAATGTCCCGAAAGAAACTGGGAGACTATTGATCGAGGATGATATGTTTGAGTCGTTGGCTCACATCGGGAAGGAAAGAATGCAGACCTCTTCCCTCCGAAGACGTGTGCCAAGAATCCTGCCAGGACGAAACATTTTGATCGAAAATACAGCGCTTGATGCTGATAGTTGAGATCCTGTTATACGAGATAAGAATCGAGATAGGTTTCTCTGGCTAGCTGATACGCTCTTTCGTTGCCGGATGACCCGAGTGACCTCGGATCCAAGTGAGAGAAATAGAATTTTGAAGATGATGATTAAAAATTTTCTTCTTACAGGAATCAATCAATGGGTGTTTGTTACGGAAAGTCTGGAAAGAATCTATGACCGCTTCGCTATCGGTGATGATGCTAAATTTAATCTGATAAGTATATTTACAAATCCAGTGAATAGCTTGGCAGACAGCCAGGAGCTCGGCTTAAAAATTATTGCAATGCTTGGAAAGCCCATGTTGATGGTGGAGAATTTCTCTGTCTCTAAAGAAGTATACGAAGGCAGCGCCGACAGCGTTGTTATCTCTAAAATTTAAAATTCTTACAAACTAGAAAACAAAATTTATTTGCGAAAACATGTTTTGAATTCTAATACAGGAATCCGTTTTAGTGCAGTTAATAAATCCTTGCAATACACTGCATATATCAAAACCGCACTAATCAAGCTAAAAGAACCAATGGGAATAATTATAATGAATCCTGGAAAATATCAAAATTATAAATATGTATTTTCAGAAATCCATTATTCTACCCCAATTACAGAACATAAAATGAAAGAAGCAAAACTAATAAATTTAAAAAAAGATAATTCCTATAAAAAAGGGGGAGATTTTGCATCTGACCCATAAACATACCTTAAGAGAGGACCTCTTCTTTTTCTTCTTTCTTTCCTTTAAAATAATTCTGGATGGATCAAAAATGAAACAATAATAGTGATGAAGAGTGACTCAGCGAGTGAGAGAGGGCGAGTGTGTGTGTTCGGCTGTCCTTTTATGTTTTGTGAGAGAGGGCAAGCGTGTGTTCGGCTGTCCCTTTATATTTTTGTTTTTGGTCTACCCAATCACATCAGACAAGTTATGGATTTCCACAATATTATTATAAAGATAAAATTTTCTAGAGCGAGGAAAATATTAAGCTGCAAAGAGATTTTTTCTCTAAAATTTAAAATTCTTACAAACTAGAAAACAAAATTTATTTGCGAAAACATGTTTTGAATTCTAATACAGGAATCCGTTTTAGTGCAGTTAATAAATCCTTGCAATACACTGCATATATCAAAACCGCACTAATCAAGCTAAAAGAACCAATGGGAATAATTATAATGAATCCTGGAAAATATCAAAATTATAAATATGTATTTTCAGAAATCCATTATTCTACCCCAATTACAGAACATAAAATGAAAGAAGCAAAACTAATAAATTTAAAAAAAGATAATTCCTATAAAAAAGGGGGAGATTTTGCATCTGACCCATAAACATACCTTAAGAGAGGACCTCTTCTTTTTCTTCTTTCTTTCCTTTAAAATAATTCTGGATGGATCAAAAATGAAACAATAATAGTGATGAAGAGTGACTCAGCGAGTGAGAGAGGGCGAGTGTGTGTGTTCGGCTGTCCTTTTATGTTTTTGTTTTTGGTCTACCCAATCACATCACTAGAGAGAGAGGTTTGAACTCATATCTGACTTTATTTGGTCAAGTTGCACCTTCTCTCTTCCACTGGGATTGGCAGGTGAACCTTATTGACAGGATATTTTACAATATTGTTTTACCTCAGATCTCCAGACCTGGATCTTGCAGCTATCTGTAATTTGATCATTGTTTCTTCTCTCAAGGCATTGTGTATGGTTTGTTTGACAGTTATAAAATTCTTCCGTCTCCCGTCCAGCCTAAAGTGCCATTTACAGTTAAACTTTCTCCAATTGAATTGGTTAGTTTTTACAGTTTAAACTACTGCGTCACACCTGCAATCTAGGGTCCTCAGTATGAAACATAAATTTAATTTCCAATTTTTTTACTACAAAAATAAGTTTATAGAATATTGATTTAGGAACTTTGGGGCCTCCTGTTGATGGGGGCCCTAGGTAATTGCCCTTTTTGCCCATAGGATAATGCACCACTGCTTGTGTCTCCTTACTTTAGGTAAGCAAGGTACAATACTTATATTTGTCTATACTCTGTTTGGAAAGTTTACAATCGGTTTTTTATTTATTTACTAGATAGCGTTTAAACATTGAAATTTTTCAAATGACAGAAGCGCTTTTATAGGCTGTCAACAAGATATCGATTGATTATAATTGAAGTTTTGGCTAATAAATTATATTCCTAATCGTACATTTTAAATTTTTACTGGGGATAGAACTAATCTCAATAATTAAATTGTCTAGAAGTTTAAAAATATGGTACATACTGGACCAGTATAACGCGTCTTGGGCCAAATATGGCGCAGCACGAGTATACTCTCTATTTAGTGCCCTAATTTAAACTACTGCGTCACACCTGCAATCTAGGTTCTTCAGTATGGAACATAAATTTAATTTCCGATTTTTTTACTGCAAAAATAAGTTTATAGAATATTGATTTGGGACTTTGGGGGCTCTGTTGATGGGGGCCCTAGGCAATTGCCCTTTTTGCCCATAGGATAATGTGCTTGTGTCTCCTTACTTTAGGTAAGCAAGGTATATTTGTCTATACTTTCCAAACAAAGTATATTTGTCTATACTTTGTTTGGAAAGTTGATACTTGCTGATCTCACATCTAAGGTATCAAGGCCGGATTAAGACCCTTAGATGCCCTAAGCACTAACTAATTTTGATGCCCCTTACACTTGTAATCAAAATATATAAAACGTACTTACATTTTAATAGATTAAACAGTCAGAGCTATATGCGCTATTGGAATAGTTATTAAGCAACTTTGAGGCTTTGAGACTTTGAAAGAAACAATGAGGTTATGAATGTACATGCAATTAACACCAGTGACAGTTGGCAACTAAACTAAGAACTTCTTATGAGCTAGTACCAATCACTTGTGCTGTTTCAAATGCATCTAGACTTGTTCAAAATTTGTATAACTTCCAATCTGCGAGCACAGTGTACTTTATTTTGCAGGATAAACATGATGACACAAGAGAGAATACTTTATAAACAGAACTTATTCATTTTTCATTAAATTTTGAAAATGGCTATAAATTTAATTAATTTGATAATTTAAATGATAAATTCGGCTATGAAAAATTTCTGTGGTGCCCTCCCTTCCCTTGATGCCCTAAGCACGTGCTTACTTTGCTTATAGGTTAATCCAGCACTGAAGGTAATATATATCGACAAAGAACGAAATTTGCGAATCCAAACTGTTTTTAGATACGCAAGCAGTTGTGCACGTGTTGTTAAAAGACAACACTTTATGTGAATAGTGGGGCATATACTTTGCGCAGTCGCAGTAGGTAGCTTCTGCGCAAAATATTGTTGCGGACGTTTTCAGCTTCACTGTTTTTGCGGAGTTGGATCTCTCTAGTCTTCTTAATATTAATTCAACGATAGGGATTTTGCCGCCCCTAGCAAAGTGCCGCCCGGGGCAGGCGTCCCCTTTGCCCCCCGTACGCTACGCCACTGGTTAGGGCCACATTTAAAACTTTCGAATTGACGAAGGCCGCACACAAAAAATAAAATAAAATGAGGACAAAATGTTCTTCACCAAAAGGTAGAATTACCAAAAATTAAGCCAATTGTAACTGAGCGGAAAAATCAGAATTATTTATTCATATATGATTATAAATTAACATAAGTATACTTAATGTCACTTCTGGAACACAGTCGCAGTAGGTAGCTTCTGCGCAAAATATTGTTGCGGACGTTTTCAGCTTCACTGTTTTTGCGGAGTTGGATCTCCTCTAGTCTTCTTAATATTAATTCAACGATAGGGATTTTGCCGCCCCTAGCAAAGTGCCACCCGGGGCAGGCGCCCCTTTGCCCCCCGTACGCTACGCCACTGGTTAGGGCCACATTTAAAACTTTCGAATTGACGAAGGCCGCACACAAAAAATAAAATAAAATGAGGACAAAATGTCCTCATTTTACCAATTTAATTTTTGGTAATTTTACCTTTTGGTTCTTCACCAAAAGGTAGAATTACCAAAAATTAAGCCAATTGTAACTGAGCGGAAAAATCAGAATTATTTATTCATATATGATTATAAATTAACATAAGTATACTTAATGTCACTTCTGGAACTGATGTGAATGTAATATATCCGAAATATTTGGTTGAATATTAGCCAGTAGTAGTTTTAAATTATTTTTGAGATGTGTGTCTGTTAGCCGATTTCTTGTTTTATTTTTTATTAAACTCATTGTGGCGGCCGAATGGCCGAGTGGTAATGCTGTCGGAGTTCCACGCAGGAGGACCCGGGTTCACCTCCCGGGTCTGGTCCCGCAATTTTTCAGGGTACTGGATTCGGTCCAGTGATCCCCGTCCTTCTCCATCCGGTCCCCCCCACGGGTGTGGCCGTGTGGATGCAGTCCGTGGTTGGAACTGGCCCCGCCCCTTTAGTAATCTCCCTGATTGGAAAGGGGGCGTAAAATAATAAAAAAAAAACTAAACTCATTGTAGAAAAACTGTTTACATACATAAGTTGTAGAAAATAACGACAGAATTTTCGCTGCATACTTTCTTAAGTTGTAAAATTGATTTTCTTTGATAAAAGTTTTATAAAAAATATACCAAAATTTTTTCTTTAAAAATATCTTTCAAATCTAAAAACTTTATAAATCCATTATCTCCAATTGAATTTCATTTGGTGCATTTTCTATATTTACTGAAAAAGGTGCTGCGAAAATCCGTATTTCGTCTTGGTTAAGGAATTTATTTTATTTTGTAATATTTTGTGCGACGCGGGCCGCGAGTTGCCCATCCCTGGATTAAGATAAAAGATAAACAGGCAAGAATTGGATTCTCCTAAAAAATTATAAAGATGTAGGACACAGATTTAATACAATATATTTCAGCTTTTCAGCTTTAGCATACCCTATTAATTTTCTGTCTTAATTTATCATTCTATATACAATATCTATTATAGTTGCTTGACCGAACGTTCTTGTACTTCACTCATAAAATCCAATCATAAATATATCAATAATTATCACACTAATTAAAAAAAATCGATGACTATGTATTTATTTTTAAAGTTTTAAATTAATATATTTGATGTAAAAGTTTGTCATTAATTATTTATCACGTCTTTTTCATATACAGTACTGTATACTTGACTGTACAGTACATGACAGTATTTATGTCGCAGAAGCCACCTCTCGGCGATTAATTGAAATATTCACCATTTTGGAAATTACTGAATGTTTGTTTACAGTTGCAGTATTAATAGCGGGATATTTCTTTGAATTGCACTTCGTATTGTCAGAAGATGATTGAATTATTATATGTTAAATATAACGAATTATATTATTACTTTATAGAAAATTTTATTAGAATTTATTATAAACAAGACAATTATAATTAATATATATGTATATAGATATAAGATATACTGTAGTTATAAATTGCTTTTAACTGAATTTATGTTTAAAGATTAATTAAATTAAAATATTAAATTAATAAAATTATAATAAAACTATGGAATCTATGAAAGAAGAATTGATTCAGAGTAATGAACAGAATGACAATTATAATCTTCCAGTTATTGATATTGTGATAAATAATGTAGTTAGCAGTTTCAATGTTCGCAGTCATCTGAATCTGAAAGAAATAGCCTTATCAGCAACAAATGTTGAATATCATCGTGAGAATGCGGTGAGATTTATATATATTTTAAATAGTTGACTTCTAAATTTTATCCACAGTTACTGAAAAATAATTTTGATATAAAATGTAGAATTATAAAGATAGTTACTTCAACTAATTCAGTATAAATTATAAATTAAATAAGAATGCTTTCCAGCTGGAAAATGATCATCATCAAAAATAATCTTGCTATAAATTATAAGATCTATAAATGAATATCTTAGGATTGACTTCATCATATTCATAATGAATAATAATGATTATATGTAGGTTACTACCATCGATATATACAGTAGGCCGGATGGCCGAGTGGTAACGCGTTGGCGTACCACGCTGGAGGACCTCGTCCCGGGTCTGGTCCCGGATTTTTTCGGGGTGCTGGGCCCGGCCCCGGTCTGGTCCCGGCTTTTTCGCGGGTTCGCGTCCCGGGTCTGGTCCCGGATTTTTTTCGGGGTGCTGGGGCTCGGCCCGAGGTGATTCCCGTCCTTCACCATCCGGCCCCCCTCCACGGGTGTGGGTGCAGCCCACCGTCCTTCACCATCCGGCCCCCCTACACGGGTGTGGGTGCAGCCCGTGGCCGTTAGCATCCCAGATTTTTTCGGGGTACTGGGCCCGGCCCGGTGATCCCCGTCCTCCTCATCAGGGTCTGGTCCCGGAATTTTTTCGGGGTACTGGGCCCGGCCCGGCGATCCCCGTCCTTCACCATCCGGCCCCCCTCCACTCGTAATCTCCCTGATTGGAAAGGGGGCGTAAAATATGCCAAAAAATTGGGTGCAGCCCGTCGTTGGAACTGGCCCCGTCCCCTTAGTAATCTCCCTGATTGGATCGTGGTTGGAACTGGCCCCGCCCCCTTAGTAATCTCCTGATTGGAAAGGGGAGTGGTTGGAACTGGCCCCGTCCCCTTAGTAATCTCCCTGATTGGAAAAGGTTGGAACTGGCCCCGCCCCCTTAGTAATCTCCCTGATTGGAAAGGTCGTCCTTCACCATCCGGCCCCCCTCCACGGGTGTGGGTGCAGCCCTTGACCCCTTAGTAATCTCCCTGATTGGAAAGGGGGCGTAAAATATGCAAAAACAAGTAATCTATATCTTTATAATATATTTCAGTACATATGATTTAAGATTTTTGAGATATATACAGTATATATCGATGCTTACTACTCATCCAAGTCATATAAAAATTAACTCCGAGTCTTCATCTCAAATTATAATTAATATAAATAAACAGATTATTGTTTTTAAATATACTTCTGATATAACAAAGTGAAATAGTAAATCACACTTGATAATTTCTAGTTTAGATTTTACAACAATTTATTTAGAAAACTGCTCTTGGATTTTAAACATAGACACTATCAATTAGTGTTCTTATCAGTACTCTCTTATGTAAAGTTTACATTTCAAAAATGAACATTTCAATTTTGATAAACTCTATCCAAGTCTGATAATATTAAAAAAGTATTTTAAATTATTGTTACCTACAACTAATTTGATAATTGTATTATTACAATTAAAGCAAAAATAGATTTCACTGACAATACATCTTATAAAATGATACAACAATTTATTTAGGAATTATTAACTTTTGATGATATGAATATTGGCCAAAATAAATTTATAAATATATAACCAGATTTTATTATCTGTGGTTTGACTATATAGAAAAAGCCTTACCAATTCAAATTATTGAGCTAAACTATAAAAATTATAAATTTTATGAATCTCATAGAAATATTAAACTAGAATTATTTTTAATATAAATGGCTCTGAACTGTCATTTTTTTTATCTTTGAATGGATTTCTCTAACTTTGATAAAAATTTGTTTTTGTTAATATGCTGTAGTATATGAGAGGAGTCTTGTTCAATAAAATGGTACCTCACAAATTAGTCTTATCATTATATTACTGTAGTTATTATAATATAAGATACTTTATTATTTTTAGTGAATCATCTTTACTATAGTGTTAGAATCATTCTTATCATACCTGATTTTTGATACCATCATATAAAATTACAAATTCTATATTTTTCATTAATATTTTTTTACATCAAAATTTTTAATTAACAATAAATCTATATAAGTTGAAAAGCTGTACTTAATTGCAGTTCCATTTTGATTCATTTTATAAGATGTATTGTTAGTGAAATCTATTTTTGCTTTAATTGTAATAATACAATTATCAAGTTAGTTGTAGGTAACAATAATTTAAAATGCTTTTTTAATATTATCTGACTTGGATAGAGTTTATCAAAATTGAAATGTTCATTTTTGAAATGTAAACTTTACATAAGAGAGTACTGATAAGAACACTAATTGATAGTGTCTATGTTTAAAATCCAAGAGCAGTTTTCAGATCTTGAGAGAATAATGATTGAATAATAATAATGTGTTTATATATGCATTGTCAAACCATTCTATTTTTTATTCGAATAAAAATAATAATTGAATATTCCATTATTACTGCCTAATTTAAAATTTTTTTATTTTGGTTTAGTTAATCAAATCATTTAATGTTTAATCCAAAAAAATTAAAAAGATTGAATCAGATTTAGTATGATGATTATTTTATAATCTGAAATTAATTTATAAGAAACTATGTATTGCTCAGCTGTATCTCATAGCATGGATATAAAAAAACAATTTTGATATCAAAATTTATTCATTTAGTAATAATTAATTTATTTTCTGAGATTTTTTAAAATATAAATATTGCTGCCAAAATAGATTATGAATTAATAAGCACTTTTATTGCCAACTAATTAAATTTTTTAATGTGAGAAATTTCATTTGCCCTATATATTCATTTTTTAAATTTCATTAATTTTAATATTGTAATCTTTTGTTGTTTTGTTAAAATAAAATTGCAACAGTGATAAAAAGAGTTTTATCACTGTTGCAATTTTATTTTATTGTAAATTATTGAAACGAAACAAAAATAAAAATTTTGTTTAAAAAATTTCCAAATGAAATTAATTTTAATTTCACTTGGAAAGAAGTTTTACTTATATTAAGTATGCAGTTCTCATGATCTTTTTGTTTAGATATACACAGTGAGTCATGATGTACATTGTAATTATATAAAAAGCCCAATTTTTATCGAAATGTATCATATCAGACATCAATTTCCCATTGAAATAACATATTACATAGGAGATATGTTCTAGACCAGGGGTTGGCAAAATTTTGAGATGGAAGAATCAAAACTGTCCCTCACAACAATTTAAAAATTATTCGAGATCCATAAATATATTTCATGCAACTATACAAAAACTACTATACGTGCTTCCCCTAGATTCTCCACTTTCACATTTCACCATTGTGAACATTGCCTTGGGCAGTAGACAGTGCCTATGCACTCACTTATTAATCACTTTTATTTGCTGCCCCTATCATGTGCTCAACCATCCCCTCCCCTCCCTCTGTATACCCCCTCTACAGTCATTTTCCCTTCCCTGATGTCACGCTTTGCACATCTTAGTGCCATAAAGTTTTGCAAGACCTATAAAACAAATGAAATTACCATTATGTGAATAAAAATTCTTTAAAAATTTTATAAATTAAATTATGATAATTTTATTTTCATTTCTAATTTTATTTCAGAGCCACATGCATGTATCAAAGAGCTGCATGTGGCTCGCGAGCTGCAGTTTGCTGAGCCCTGTTCTAGACCAACTAAAAAATTAAAATTTATATGAAAGTGTATAGACATGAATAGAAATATATTTTTTATTGTATACTAAATTGAATTAATACTAATAATTGAATTAATACTAAATTGTAATATAGTAAAATTTATTTTAATTTCTAAATATTAATTGGAAAATATGCTATGAAATTATTAGCAAAACATAAAAATAAAACTTTATTATTATTCTTATTATAATTGCTCCCACTCAGCACTTGAAGTTACTGCAACTGTAGTTGAAGTTCCTGTTGCTTCTACAACTAGCTATTGAGGATATATTTTTTTTTCTTGACTAAGAAGTCTAACTTCATCTGGTTGCCACAATAAATCTAAATCTCATGATAGCAAGATGAACTGTTGTTTATAAGTTGTGTTATTTTAGCAGAATGATCAGACAGGTGATCACAATACTGCAGAAATGATGTACATGTGCTCCATGAGTTACAAACATAAATTTTATATAAGTTTTGCTCCTAACTTGGATACTGCTGTTGTTTTGCCTCCAAAAGTATTGAAATAACTTTATATACTGTATTTTGTAATATATTTCACATTGAACCATTTAGAAGTTTCTTATTTCTTAGATTTGAATGAAAAGTTCTGATTATAAAGTGAGGGATTTTTTATATAATCACTGCCATCTTGAAATACTGCCATAGAATGTTAAATACTATGCAATTTTATATTATATTGGTGAGAAGTGATGGCAAATCTTTTGAGCTTGGTATGTTAAAATTTGTAAAAAACCTAGCTTAATTCAGGTGCCATGCCACATCTAGAATTATCCATAATTTTATGATATTTGTAGCTCTAGTAAATAAGAGATATTTTTGATATACAGTGATACCTCGGATCACAAATGTCTCAGTTCACGAACAAATCAGTCTATGAACACCATTTGCGAACTAATTTTGCTTCGCTTTACGAACGATGCTTCGGTTCAAGAAACACACACGCACAGAGTGCATGGAGTGCACGTGACTCGGGGCGCACAAAACCCTGCACACAGCCCCGCCCCCAGCAGCAATCCAGTTGGTCCAGCTCACATGAGTACAGTAAAGTTCCAACAAGTGTTGATATTTTAGTTTTTTTCTGATTTATCCCCTTATTATGGCTCCCAAAAAAGTTAAAAGTATTAGTGAAGGTACAGTAAAGTTCCAACAAGTGTTAATATTTTAGTTTTTTTCTTTATTTAATTAAATTTATTCCCCTTAATGGCTCCCAAAAAAGTTAAAAGTGTCAGTTGTGTTAAACATGCTTTCTTCTAATATTACTGTTATATTTATTTCACACATAAAGCCATAACATGTTAAATTTTTTTTCTAGGATAAAAAAACGTCTCTGTATTATTTCCACACATAAAGCCATAACATGTTAAAATTTTCCTAGGAGATGTTAAACATGCTTTCTTCTAATATTATTGTTATATTTATTTCCTTTCATTAAACATGCTTTCTTCTAATATTACTGTTATATTTATTTCCTTTTTGAATTATTTCCACACATAAAGCCATAACATGTTAAAATTTTTTTCTAGGATAAGTATTTCCATACATAAAGCCATAACATGTTAAAAATTTTTTCTAGGATAAAAAGCGTATTATTTGGATTTACATTAATTGCAATGGGAAAAATTGATTTGGATTACGAACTTTTCGGATCATGAACAGGTTCAAGGAACGGATTGTGTTCGTGAACCGAGGTATCACTGTATTTATTTATTAAAAAAACAAAAAATAATAATCCTTTACATTAGTGATTTTTTTGTTGCTGAATTTCATTTTTCTAAATTTTCAATTGAAGGTTGGTATTTTGGACACTTCAAACCCAAACAAGTGCTACTAACTTCATCTGTTAGTTGGTTTCTTTTATTAGTTTTAATATTATTTAATGTTGAGAATAAGGTCTCACAAAAGTATGTAGAGAGAAAAATTGTGAGTAAAGCTATTGCTAGATTTTTCAGGGTGCTAAAAGTGTTCAGTAATCGGTTCCAAGCTCTCCAAATTTCTTGTTTGTAATGGCACTCTTCTTCATTCTCTAACAAGTAAGTGCAAGTACACACAAGGATGCAAGCAAGAAGCGACTGGAGTACGAACAAAGTAAGCACAGCGTGTGTTGACTGTTCTTGGACAGCAACCCTGGTGACTGTCTGTAAACAATGTGTCACCAGGGTTGCTAAGAGAAATTTTCAGGCACATGACAAGTGTATGGTCCAAGCCCCATTTAAAAAAATGCATCACTTTGCTTTAATAAAAAAACCATATAAAACATTAAACATTTATTTAAAAAAGTGTATAATAAATTCAAAATTCAATATATTATACACCATGCAATTTATAAAATAATTTATTTTGTGATGACTACTTTGGGCGGTAGACTATGCTCTGATGGTGGCCTGTGAACTATCGGATATGTTATGTGATATGTCAGAGCCTGACGGTCGGGCTCTTTTTGATGCTGGGCCCATGACAAAAATCTCGGATGTCACCTCCTCTTGGCAGCCCTGTATGTCACCCAAAATGTCTTGGCTTGTTATCTTTGACAAGCGTGTCATAGGTTCACCATCAGTGGTGTAAAGCATTCTACTATCATAATGTTTAAAATTTTTGAAGAGTTTTTGAAAGTTTGTGAAATTTAAAAATGAAATTTTACTTTCATTACTATAAATGTTCATAACTCAAGTAGCTCCTGTACTGTATTTTTATATTTAGAAAGAGAAAATTTGTGAAAAATAGATGTACGTTCTTTTCAAATGATAGATATGCAAATATATTTGATGTAAAGTATATTGAATTTGTTATCCCTAATTAATCAACAACATATATTGCCACAAGTATATTAAGCACCTCTATACATCTAATCATGAATTGTGCTTTAAATTTGATAACTTTTAAAGAAATAAGCAAAGTTAAACACAAATAGATAGATTTTTGGAGTCCGTATTAAAAGATCTATAATACTTTGCATTAATACATGATTGTTATAATCAGTTGTTGAAAAATTGACAACTATACAGTTATCCCTATAGGTTGACAAGAAGAATATAAAATTTTTGAAATAATGATTCATAAAATTATTGTACTTTTAAAAAATTTAAAAATTCTTTTGAACTCTTACAGAGAACAATTTTAAATTTGACAAAAATTAACATTTTTGAAATATTTATTGTACTTTTAAAAAATTTAAACCTCTTTTGAACTCTTACAGAGAACAATTTTAAATTTGACAAAAATTAACATTTTTGAAATTAATAGCAAAAAAAATAATCTTTTATATGATATTCCACAAAAAATTATTAAATGCAAAAGTGTTTAGTCCATCAAATTAGAAGTAAAATTGAGATGTAATTTATCAAGCCTTAGACTAATGATTGGTTATTTTTTAATGATTAAATTACCATATATACTCGAATATAAGCCGACCCCCACTTCAGAAATTTAAAAAAAAAATTCGGCTTATACATGAGTATATATGGTATATTTTAAATGTTTTTATTAAGGACCAAATTTCAGTGAAACATACTAAGTAGTTAAAAGTTATTGTCCCCTAATAACTTTTGAATTACTAAGTATATTTCCATGAAATTTGGTAGTGATATTCTGCTATTAATGGTCACCTCAGTGCTGCATAATTTAATCTGCAGGATTATATTAAATTGTTTTAAAAATTTTATATTATATTTTTGACAATAGATGGCACTAAGTTTTAGCAGTATAAGGAGTAACATTGCTTACCTATCATTAATATCCATCACATTGATATGGTATCATGATAAACAAGATGACATTAAAAATACCTATAATTTATGATGTCACAATAACATAATGAATGATATCAGGATACTGTTGTATCAACACAATGCTGACATCATTGTGATATCTATGCTGGTTAAATCAATGTTAAAATTGGACATGAAAAGCTGATGAATTCCAAATACTATAATAAATGAAAAATAATGGATATATTCAATAGATTTTAGTTCTTTCTGGAACTGCTTGTTTAAATATCAAAATTATTTTCTAACAGAAAAAGTTTTACCCATATATAGTGAATGCCAAAATAATTGCATCCCTTTTCATGTGTAGTAAAATTGTAAAATTAATTGGAATATAAATTATTTCAATATTATAGTAAGATGTTAAAAATATGTCTTTCTATTTGATGCTGAACAACTAATTTAAATAATAATTATATTACCATTTGTTAAAAACTCCTGTTGTTTAGCAATAATCTTGCTACATATACAGCTCCCTAACAAGAAATATTTTTATTTTTTAAAACATTTTTGGCCTTACTTCGAGACCCTCATCAGTAAACACATTCTTTTTAATGGATGTTTTAGAACGGAATCTGTTCTAAAATATCCATTAAAAAGAATATGTTTACTGATGAGGGTCTCGAAGTAAGGCCGAAAATGTTTTAAAAAATAAAAATATTTCTTGTTAAGGAGCTGTATATGTAGCAAGATTAATTATTATATTTTGATTTTCTATTTGTAAAAAAACAGTTAATACTATAAAGACAAAAATACAGTGGATTCCGCTTAATTGGGACAAATCTCAAAGAACGAAAACTAATAAACTAATACAAAATTTAAATGCTTAATTGGAACAACTTTTCACTTAATTGGGACAGTAGCAGAAAAAAAATTTTTAAATTTTGATATATTTTAGGGATTTTTCGAAAGTATGGCTACACATACATACACTAATCTTTGCCAAGATGTCAAGAAAGGATTTTACACTCAAGTAAAATTGCTTTGCTGGATAAAATTAAAAGCCAGCCATTTATTACCAACCTATCGTAGACTCCTGATATAACTGGTGTACCAAAATCTACCATAGCGCGTTTTCTGCAACAAGAAAATCAACTGCATGAGGAGTGGGCATTACCAGACGAGTGGAGAAAGAAATTCCAGGAACATCGAAAAGAAAGCGTGATGGAAAGGATTCAGAAGTCGAAGAAGCATTAGATCAATGGATTTCTATAGTTAGCGGGCGAGGCGTGAATATCAGCGGCCCAGTATTGAAGACGGAGATCGGTAAAAAACTAATAATTAGGTACCTATTTTAATAAATCATTAAAATAGGTACCTAATTATTATTATTTTACCTATTATTTATTTACATACATATTACATATTTTATTTTAGAATTTATTATTACTTCGTTTAATTGGGACAGCCGCTTAATTGGGACAAAATGGCTTGGCCCGACGTGTCCCAATTAAGCTGAATCCACTGTATATGTAATGCTTGATTTATGATGAGGTTCTGTTACAATGATCAGATTAGAAACAATAAATATATTTATATTTTAACGTTATATTTTTGAATTATCTATTATCATTATTCATTATAAGATAATTGTAGTTAACTTAAGAATACAAAACTAGAAATTAAGATGTATAATGGAAGATATATAAGTACTTGTATATACAGAGTATGTACAAGTACTTATATATCTGTGATTTACATTAATAGTTACAGGTGTTACCAAACTGAACGATGATAGTAACTATTTGTATATACAATATAAAAATATGATACTAATACTGAATTTTATTAGTAACTTTTTTGTGCCAGAAACAGGAATTAGCATAAAATTATCTCATCTTTCATACAATGATGCAATTATTTTGGTCTGACTGTAAATTTTGAATAAATTTTGAAAGTTGTTACTTATAAATTATGTATACAGTTGATTCTCATTATTTGCTGAAGTTACATTCTGTAGATTCTGAGTTAAAACAAGCCTTTATAGCAGGGAAAAAACTTTTATTCTTTCTCTCTCTCTCTAAAAAGCAAGTTGTTTCTTACCAAATGTAGTCTCTATATCGTTTCGCCATAAAAATTTCATTAGCTGTCTTTGCTCACTCCACAGTCCACAGGTTCCCACAGAAGAATGTGACCCTATGCTTGAATGCAACCTCAAATTTAGACACCTAACTTCTTGCGCATTTGCTCCTTACGGCAAGATTTTAGAAGATCTGAGGCAAAAAGCAATGCAGACAAGGCTGACACAATTTTTCAATACAATTCAGAAAGACAATGTGTCAGTTGCCACATCAAACAACTACCCATCAAAAATAAGATTTTATTTACTACATAGTTAGTGTTTTAAAACAATGAAAATGTTGGGAAGAAAGGTTTGCAGGAATCTAATTCTATATTTCCCATAGGCACAGTAGTTCAATATTTGCAAAGAATCTACAGATAAATAATCTTCAATCTGCTTCCTAATTAATTTTGAGTTAAAACAAGCCTTTATAGCAGGAAAAAAACTTTTATTCAGTATTTTTGCTGCTCAGCGAGAGTTCGCGAATAAGCACAAAAGTTCTGTGGAAATCGATTTTGTTGTTACAAATAAATTTTCGCAAATAGTCAAATATGCGAATATGGAATCTGGGAATAACGAGAATCAACTGTACTTCATATTAAAAAGAGTATTCAAATTTTAATTAATAATCTGATTTTATCTAATTCTTCTGCAGATATAAATAATATCTGCAGAAGAATATATCATAAAATAATGTCAAAAATAAATAGACCGAAATAAATGTTTTTGAATATTAAATTATGTAAAATATAACATGAATTTGTCTTTATGCTTTTTAATAACTAGTCTTAATTAAATTTTTGATATTTAAATAAATTATTTTTAATAGATGCTTACAATGAAATTACGAAAACCATATACTACAGCAAGCATATGGTCATCTGGAAAGATTACTTGCACAGGTGCTACTAGGTAAATTTTAATTAGATATAAGTTAAACTTTTTTAAAATCATAGATGAAAATTGATAACAATAAATTAAATAATGTACTAAGTTTTAAATTTATATCTAATTATATTTTAGTAACATTATTTTTGAATTCAGATGGTCATCAACTTATGATTGGTTGTTTTATTTCAGATGTAAAATATTATTATTATTACATTGAAAATATTTTACATCTGAAATGCTTTTATTGAAATACATATTTTTGTGAATACCATTACACAAGTTAAATCTCTTTATAATGAATTTTGCAATAATAGATAATTTTCTTAAGTTTATCAATATGAATGCCAAAATAATTGTATCTCATACTATGAAAACCATTTTAAAAAAGTTTCATTTTAACAAAATCAAAATTTTGGTATAATGAAAACTTTTAATGAGAAAAATTAATAAATTCCCCATGCATCTAGCATATGATATATATGTATATAGTCTGTAAAACATCTATTATATACTTATTTTTTCTATGGATATTATATAATATCCATTTCACTGAATTTGACTCAACAAAATTAGCTGAATAAAGTTGACTGTTGTCTGAAATTTAGTTAGATATATGCTATGAAAATTCTGTGTGTATTTGCAAATTTCTTGAATTTATCATTTTTGTGAATTTTGCTAATGCTGTAAGAATAATAATTATTGATAGAATTATAATATGATAGATTATATAAGTATTATATATGATTAGAATATCATACTTTACTAATTTTCATTTATTACAGCCTGTTATTACAGTTCTTTTGTATATCTTCCAAAAAATTTAATAATTTGAAGGCCAATCTTATAGACATATAGGGGTCAACAATTGTATGAAGGTATCCAAATTTGTATGGCATACAGAATTGATACTTTATACAATATACTATTTGTACTTATTGAGTTTCCTGCACAAAATAGGGAATCAGTCTCTCTGACTTTGTTTTATGGATTCTTAGCTATAATTAATATAACTTTTACCATGCTATATTAAAATTTTGATTTTTGATAAATTTTTTCCAATGCAACTATAAAATTCCGTTATTATGAAATATATCAAATCTCAATAAAATTTCATTTAATTTTTTATTTTGAATATTTGTTTATCAAATAAGAAATGATAAATTACAAAAAATTTTAATACATAAATAAAATCTTTAAAAATATATAAATTTCAGAATAATTCATGATTCCATATTAGTTAATTGTTGATTTCATCTTTTTAATAATTAACAAAAATTTACAAAGAATAGCATAATAATCATTTATTTTGTTATATAATGTAAAATCTCTTTATTTAAAAAAAAAAAAAAAAAAAAAAAAGTGATAGTTTATCTGAAGAAGATTCTCAATAAATTAGGTAGCTTATTATATATACAGTAGATTCTTTTTTATGAAACATCTATTCACAATGGCAAGTTGGAAGTGTGCACTTCTGAGCTTCAAAGTGTTTAAATTAATATAGCAGGTTGTCTATTATGTGAGCAAGAATTGTGAGGAAATTGATTGAACTGGAAAATTATCTTGCAGTTAAGTTTATTGCTATTAAGACATTCAATATCTTGCAATAAATAAATAAATAAAATTTATTGATTATTAAAATTAACAGTATTTGTAAAAAGAAGAGAGAAATGAATAAAATTATAAAATAGTGATTCTAGATCTTTAATTAAAAAAGAAAATAGTTATTACATTGAAGTCACTGTATCAGTATGAATGATCACATCACTCTACTATGAGAGCTTATTATTAAAAATATATACTTTGAATTTGATGAAAGTTCCAAAGTTTCATAACATTAACAGAAAATAACGTGGTTGTATATCACAGAAAAGTCTGACCTTGCAACAGGTGAAAAAAGTATGCTTGAACAACATTAGGACTTTCTACAGATTCTTGTTAAAAATCTTTAACATTTATTAAATTAATTAGCTAGAGCAGGCATCTCAAACTCATTTTAATTCAAGAGCCATTTAATGAGCCTGTAAGACTGCTGCGGGCCACATCACATTTAAATTTTTTTTAAATTACATTTTAGAGTAAGGATTCAGAAATATAGATAGGATAATTAAAAACATTGTGTAATCAAATGAACATATTACAAAAATATATAATTACTACATAATTACTTTTAATTATATATGTTTTTTAATTTAATTCCTCGCTATCAATCTTTAATTTTCTGTTAAGCGTTAAAAGTCACATTTACTATACAAAAACAAAAGCTTTCCATTAAAATTTTATAAATTCAAATATCCATAACTATTTACATTTTTTAAATAAGTTAATAACACAACAAATACATCTTTAACTAGCCCATTAGTGCATCCTTTATACACATCCTTCAAAGAGGGATTGTTTGAAACATGATTATTGCATTTGTCTAATAGGTTCTCAATTATGGCTTTTTTTTTTTTTTTTTTTTTTTTTTTTTTTTTTTTTTTTTTAAAAAAAAAAAAAGTTTTTTTTTTTTTTTTTTTTTTTTTTGGTAAGAAATTTTACACAAAACGATGTAGTCCTTACAGGAAAGCAATAGTTTGTGTCACTGATCTTTCAGATCAGTATCATTTGTATGTATACATTCGATAAAGCCAATTGTAAAAAACTCGTGCAGTTACATTTCATTAAAATCAAATTAGTGTATAATAGTATAAGACATAGCTATGAAGCAAGAGTTACTTCCTATTATTTCAAAACATATTGTTCTCATTTTTATTTTAGTCAAGAGCTTTGGGGGCCACAAAAAATCACATCGAGGACCACCAGTTTGACTAGAGAATTTTCTTGGACTAGAGAATTAAAGTCCATATTTCTATTGGAAAGTTAAACTTTTCTTTTGACTATCATTGGATTCTTATCAATATTGATATTAATTTAGAAATTTCCTAGGATCATCTGGTCAAACATCTTCAGAAAACTCTAATCCTTTATGCAAAATTTAATGACTTCCTACTGAAATACTTCTTACTTTAGATATTAAATAAAAGTAAACAATAAGCCAAATAAGTAAGATAAATCATATATTCAAAAACGTTTTCAGCTATCCACGTAGCCTGCCTCAATTGAAATACAGATCAAAGAAGCTTCTCTTTCATCCTTTCTCATCGGGCCAAAACGGGGAACCAATCAGTGACCATTCCTAACATCAACAAAACTGCAGGTGGAAAGTTATCCTTCCAACAAACCATTTCTAAAAACAACATTATTACAGTTATTATCGTCAAACTTCAATATTTCAGGTATAGATAACAATAATAATGTAATACTAAACATAATGACTATCTTAAAAATCAGTTACATAACCTCAAACTACTCAAAAAACATCTATATTAAAGAAAACAAAACCGGAACCACCTGTAAGCCCTTTAACAAAAACAAACATCTTAGATCACTGCAGCTATAAATCTGTTCCCACAGAATAACATTTCAAGTTAAGTATTGCAATAAACATTATTTTCATAAATATTGCACAGATAATTATCATAAATGAGTAAAAGACCCCTATTAACAAATATTACGAAATATTAAAATCTAAATAACTACACATCCAAGTCTCAAAGGGTAAATACAAAAATAATACTAATATATTAAAATCTAATTATAATATTAAAATCAAAATATATAAAATCTCTTTAATTGAAAAGGTTAAAAAAAAAAATACTCTTATGGATAATATTTGATTGTTGATAATTTTTTTAAACTTTTCAATTAAAGGGATTTTATAGATTTTGATTTTAAAATTATTATTAGATTTTAATGTATTAGTATGATTTTTATATTTACCCTTTGAGACTTGTTAATATATGATGGATTATAATTATTTAGATTTTAATATTTTGTAATATTTGTTAATACGTGTCTTTTTCATCAGTTATGATATTTATCGATAACTTTGATTATCTGTGCAATATTTATGAAAAGAATGTTCATTGTTATATGTTTATTGCAATACTTGATTTAAAATGTTATTCTGTGAGAATAGATTTATAGCTGCAGTGATCTAAGATGTTTGTTTTTGTTAAAGGGGCTTACAGGTGTAGTTCGGGTGTAAAACATATGTTTTCTTTAATGTGGATGTTTTTCGAGTAGTTCAAGATTATGTAACTAATTTTTAAGATAGTCATTATGTTTAGTATTATATTATTGTTGTTTTTAGAAATGGTTTGTTGGAAAGATAACCTTCCACCTTCAGTTTTGTTGATGTTAGGAACTGATTGGTTCCCCGTTTTGGCCCGATGAGAAAGGATGGAGAGAAGCTTCTTTGGTCTGTATTTCAACTGAGGCAAGCTATGTGGATAGCTGAAAACGTTTTTGGATAAACAATTTATCTTACTTATTTGGCTTATTGTTTACTTTTATTTAATAACTTCCATGTACAACTTTTCTCTTTATTGTTATTAAAATCTCTTCTTATTCAACTATTCTAATTTTACAGATCTTCAATCAATATTTCTTTTACAGATCAATTTAGCAAGAAAATTTTCATAGCCAAATATAATTGCATTTAATATCTGAGATTTGTCTGTTAACAATATATGCTTTAGTATGTTTCTAATTCATTATTAAGAAAACTTAATCTTTTTAGGTTTTTTTTATAGCTTAGATATACTGGAAAATTAATTTGATAGTTGAATAAAAGTTCATCTCCAGAAACAAATATTCAAAATAAGATTTATTATATTTGAAAGTTTTTGGCTTTTAACTTGTCCTCCTTAATTTTCATACATTTAAAATAATACAATAAGAGTTAAGATCAGTTTCCATTTAAAAGTCAGAAACTAGTTAAAAGAGCTAGTTGAATGCTTTTATACTTAATAAGTTCTACTTTGAATGCATACTTCTGGATATTATTAACAATAGCATGTTTTGGAGTAATTGATAATTTAATTTGGCTAGTTTTATAGAAAAATCATATTTATAAAGAATAAATAGAGATTTAAAAATAAAAATATGAAAATAATTTAATATAATTTACATTGAGTTAATAATAAATAATTTACATTAAGTTAATGATTTTCTTAATTCCTATATAAATAAAACTATATGATGAGAATTTTTATAATTTCACATTGTTCTAAATATTTTTAAATATAACTATTTTAAAACATATTAGATGTGAGAATTATATAATAAAAAAGAAGTATTCTTATATCTAATATTTTATAAAATAATTGATATATTTCATGAAATATATTTTATACATTGGAATATATCAGTAATATAAAGCAATTTTATAAAATGTTACATATGAGAATATTTCAATTTGAAATACCCTATTAATAATTTTATAATATATAAAAATTTAATTTTTTTGTATAGCAATGAAATGGCTAAGAAAGCAGGTAGAAGATTTGCAAGACTCTTACAAAAATTGGGCTTTAGAGTAAAATTTACAAATTTTCGAGTAGTCAATGTTTTGGGTACAAGTACAATGCCATTTGGAATTAATATTATTCAGTTTGCAAAAAAATATCAAGGAATAGCTAGGTAAGTTTCAAGTATAAATTAAGTTACTACATGATTATTTACAATCAAAAATAATTTCTAATTAAATCACATTTTTGTAAAGATATTTCAAACTAGTTAAGTTATTTTTTATCTTAATACTGTATGTTAGAATATAAAGAATTATCTGCTTGTATATTGCTAAAATAAAAACATACTATAAAACAGTTGTATAAGCATAAATAATTGTTTATTGTAATTTTATATAAACATTATGTAAAGAATGAAAATGTTTTTAATATTTGCTGTCCTTTTTGTCAATATAATATTATATACAAAAATATAAAGAATTGTCTTATATATTATTGATTTATAAGAAAAACATAGAGCAGATGAAATTAATTAAATGAAAGCATTTTCAAAACAAAACAATTCATAGAACTCAACTGTTCTGTTTGCATTGTTGAAACATGGTAATTTATATGTTCACTAGTTGCTGTGCACTTGCAGTGCAAAAAAAGGGAGTAATTTGATCATCACTATTGCTTTTCTGCATTGTTCTTGCAATATAGAAAAATAATTGTGATGATCAAATTACCCCACTTGTAGATGGTTACCATTTATATCCATTCAGGAATTCTTCAGCAATTTATACATAAGTAATTTTCAAATGATGAACAAGTGTTAGTAAAGGAATGTTCCTCATATCTATAAAGAAGTAAGATTTGAATGAAATTTTACAAAAATGTTGAAGATAATGAGTATAGTATAGTTATCCATTATTAATTTCCCATAAAATTACTGAACTCATGTTATAATTGAAAATATTTAGATCTCTTGAAAAACTTATAACACCAAAACCATTGACATTAGTTAATGAAATTTGACATATCATGTCTTAAGATGATTTTGATAATATTCTACAACCAATATAAATTAAATGCTGTTCTTAAAAGAGCATTGAAATAATCTCTTTATGTCTGTCTGCATGTTCACTAATAATTTTTGAACTAATTAATTTATTTTCATGAAATTTGGTAATAATAATCTCCCATTTAAAAATAACATTGACATCACATGATTTGACTCTGTCTTCAACTATATTAAAATAGCAGGCATTCAATTTTCATGTAATAACTATAGAAACATTTAATAGATTTTTATGAAATTCAGCATTTAGATTATGCAAATGAAGATGATTTTGTTAACATACATTTTAATCCTTTATCTGTAATCAATCCAAAATAAAGAACACTTTTGAAAATTATGAATCATTGCTGTTTTTCACTGTATTGCCCTCTGGGGAAATACAGTATCATTGCTGTTGCATAGAAACCATTGATATCTTATCAATGATTTCTATGCAACAGTAATGATTTACTTATATTTTAGCTTTTTTTTCAAGGTTCTGATATTATGTAATAAATAATAATAGATTAGACAGAAATCCTAAAGGCAATATTGTGAAATCTTTAAAAAATTTTAAAATACTATTTTTTAAGTCCTGAATTACTATCTTAAAAAAAAGGACATATAGAAAATTGTTAATATTAATTGTACAATATCAGGTTTACTATTATTATTTTTTATTATTTAAAATTTCATTCTAAAATAAATATCTATTATTATTTTAATACTCCATAAAAAGTTTTATCAACTCTACTAGCTCAGCTGTCTTCCAATAGTAGCTTAATAGTTGATCAAAAATCCCCAAGAAAAATAAATGTAACCTCTGAAATGTAATCTGTTAAAAACCAATATAGGAAACAACATATTAATAGTAATTTGTGAAAAGTAAGCATCATTTTTATTAATATGCAAGTAAAACAAAAAATATCAAAATTTATAATCAGAATAGTTATAACACTTATTAGCAGACTTTTGGATATTTGAGACTTTTGGTAGCAACAAATAACAAACAGTTCACCAACACTGAGA
Source organism: Olivierus martensii (assembly GCA_000484575.1). Taxonomy (NCBI): domain Eukaryota; kingdom Metazoa; phylum Arthropoda; class Arachnida; order Scorpiones; family Buthidae; genus Olivierus; species Olivierus martensii. The sequence goes on from AYEL01080984.1 coordinate 25,874, forward strand.
ATCAAGAATGACAAAATTCCACAACATGGACAAAATGTACTAGCTGCCAGGACAAACATGAACAAATTTCATGACGAATTAGTTAATTACAATCTTCCACTTGCTTCCTGGTGGTCTTTTTTATCAGTAATTTTCATAAATAGTCATTATCAATAGTGAATTTATTTTAAAGCAAAAATAATACTACATAATTAAATAAATATAACTTATTCCATTGCTTCTATATGCATTTGTCTTTCATTTACAATTTTATTATACTTTGTAATGAAGCTATTACAAATTCCAGAGCTGCTACTTTACATAAGAGTTTTACTCATATCTGCACATAAGAATAAAACACTTTCTGAACTGTTTTATAATCAGATAAAATATTAATATGACAGCTGTAATAGTAGTAAATAATTATTTAGAAATGTTTTCAGCTTGATTTGAGTTATCTTCAGCATATCAGATTTAATCATGCCAGATTTGAGTCTTTCATATAATTCCAATCCATTATCTAAAACAGATAATGAATTGAAGTTATCAAATTGTATATAAAATGAAAGCAGAATTACTTTGAAATTGTTTTCAAACTGAGTTGAAAACATTTTCAAAATAAATATTTTTACTGCTTTGAGAACTGTCAATTTGTATATATCTTCATATTTTCTAATGTTGATAGTAATGAATATAAGAAAATGTGCTGACATATAGAATCTAACAGTTACCATAAAATTCAACTTAATATAAAAGTAAAAATACTGAGATCAACAGATTTTATCTGATATCTAACATAACTTAGTAATTCATAATTTAAATAAAGATTGAGCAGAATAAAATACTTTCTGATGCCTATTTTAAGAAAAATACAGTATATTCAAATTAATTATTTCATTTGGATTAAGATTTATGTTTAAATTCAAAAATTTGAAAAAAAATTTTTTTTTAAATATGATTATCAAATCACTTGCACAATAAAAATTATTTAAACTCATAAATTATTATTTAAGATAATTTCCCAAAAAGCGTGTTAATCATTGCAAAAATATTAGAATAAAATTTTTAATATTTAAATACTAAATCTCATCATTCACCAAAGCAATTCTTTAATATTTTCTCGCATTTTCTTTAAACCACTTATTTTTAAAAAATTTTTTATTTGCAAATATTTTAATTATTTAAATTTAATATTTTTAAGAAAACAGTGTAATACATTTAGTATTAAACTATTATTTAGTATTTTCTGTTTTTATGAAATAAAATTACTTAATTTATAAAATTAAATTATATTGACTTTAAAATTAATACTTGATTTTAGTTATGAACCTGAACTTCATCCTGCTGTAACCTATAAAATTAAAAATATCAAAGCAACAATGAAAATATTTTCAACTGGAAGTATTACAGTCACAGGTATGAAATATCTTAAATTTTTACTATTGATTTATATCAGCATTTCTCAAACTTTTTTCATTCATGACCCCATTTTTCATTACGAACGTTTCTCAAACTTTTTTCATTCACGACCCCATTTTTCATTACGAGATTTTTCGCGACGCTATTTTTAATTACGAGATTTATCGCGACCCCAGATATTAAATATGAAATAGTATTAAATATGAAATAAAACATACTAGTACATAAATCATTTACACACTTATTAAAATGTACGACCCCATTTTTCATTACGAGATTTTTCGCGACCCCATTTTTAATTACAAAACATACAAGTACATAAATGCGATCCCAGGTATTAAATATGAAATAAAACATACAAGTATATAAATCAATTATACACTTATTAAGATGAACACAATCAGCCAACTACATTGAAAATATATATGTTGTCATAAGTTAAATATTGGGCATTTGTGAAATTACATATAAACTCATGTTGTCATACGTTAAATATTGGGCATTTGTGAAATTACATAAAACTGAAATTCAAGTGTTTGAATTTAATTTTCTAAGATGAACACAATCAACCAACTACACTGAAAATTCATACGTTGTCAAGTTAAATGTTGGCATTTGTGAAATTACATAATAAACTGAAATTCAAGTTAATATTGGGTGTTTTGTGAAATTACATATAAACTGAAATTCAAGTGTTTGGTGGATGTTTGTGAAATTACATTTAAACTGAAATTTAAGTATTTGAATTTAATTTTTGCGACCCCAGCATTTTGCTTCGCGACCCCAAATGGGATCACGACCCATAGTTTGAGAAACGCTGATTTATATAATGCATTATAAATTAGCATTTTTTCTCAAAATATTGATATTTGCAGGTAGTTTCTTGATGCAATCTTGATAAATATTTTCATTTGAAGATTTTGTGTATACTATTTTTAAGAAATATCTTGAGTAGTTTTTTCTTATAATTTTCATTTTTGTTTTATTACAGTATTAAATTTTATTGATTCTGAATTAATTTTGTTTAAGAGTACATTTTTATTTTGAATTAATTTTCTTCTGATTTCTTCATTTCTCATAATCTATATCATCTTTGTTTTGCAATATATGTTTTCTTGATGAAATTTCATTATATTCTTTAGATTAATAACAAAAAAAAAATAATTTGAGAAAAAGTTGCTTATGTATCCTATAAAAGGCAGAAGTAACTACAAATGGGTTGAGTTTACCATGGGACAGGGCATTTTGGGGTAGCAACAAAAATGTTTTCATTTAAATCATTCAGAGTGATGTTTAAATGTGGGAAGATGTCATAGCATCATCAGCATGATATAATTGGTAACATAACAGTGGATGGCATCATAAAACCTCATCCATTTTGGCATCAGCAAACCTCATCCATCATCAAGACATCATAAACTGGTAAAGTCAATAGTAAAATTGAACACAAAAAGCCAAGTGATGCACAAAGCAATAAACATTACAAATGATATTTTTTCATGGTTTATTGTAAACTTATCCATAAAGTCTATAAATCCATGGGGTCTGTGCCCAACCCATTGAACAGCATTCCTCCAATTTCTGATAGAATCCACTGTGGATGTTGACTAGCCTGTGTTAGATTCTAAATGTGACTGCAGCCAAAATATCCCATATGTGATTTGGCATCTTAATTCACACTAATATAATCTATAAATTCACATAAACTAATCAAAATTTTTTTTATTCCTAGCAAGGGTGACAGCATCTTGATGACATGAGAATTGCCACATAAACTGTATTATATATCTAAAATTCCCAAGCAGTGCTGAATACCCTTGCTGATTGATAAATAAATTTTTCTTTTATGAATTTTAGATATTTGATTAAATGCAAGTAGAAATATGTATGGAAACATTCCCATCAAATTCAATAAAACTAATTATTCCCACTATTTTATTACAGACATATAGAACCTTGTTTTAAGAAGCAAGGTTCTATGTAACTGTGGGCTGCAACTTCCTGGGGATAATGAATAAAGAATATTAATTTTATGCAAGAGATATAGTAATACATATATATTTACTATTTAGCTTGATCTTATTATTGTCATCTTTGAAATTGTTTTAAATATGGCAAATTTATTTTTATTTACATTTGTTAATTCATTTCTTAATGCAATTAAATAGTTACTATCATATGTTTCACTATTTTTCTAATAAATATGATTTAATTGCTGGGATTGCATCAATGGATAGCCTCAGCTCCTCTGATGCTATCCTGTGATCCCCAGGAGCCTAGGTCAGGAATAAATGTGGCATTTCTATTAAATAAAATAGTTATGGGTATACAGATAAGCCTCGATTAGCGCGACTTAAAAAATTGATACCGTTATTTGGTTAGCGTGTTGGAATGGATTATGATCGTTAACAGATCACCCACTGTATAGTTAATATTTTATTTAACTATATAAATGTTTATTTAACTGCATACTTGTAAAGTCCTTTTGTGGATCTATCCTCCCCAAAAGAGAAGAGTAGACCCACCATAGATCTGGTCTGCTTGCCAACACTAGGGGTACCAACAAGCAGATCAGATGAAGTTAGTTGAAAAATAAGATCTGGGTGACTGAGCATTGAAAGTGATGATCATTTCAAGATTGGTGAAAAGCAAATTAATATGCAAAATATTGAAAATTTTATATAATTAATAGTGTAATATTTTTTTAATATTATTATTATTTTTTGGCAAAATGTCTATTTTCTAATGCAAAAAATTCAATTTTTTGCATTATTGGTTTTTATTGAATTTTACTATATTATTACTATATACTATACTATATTTACTATATTTTATTGATTTTCTGAAAACGTAGTTTTTTTTCCCTGCTCGAAGTGCTAAAACATTTGTTGTTATGAAATGGAGCAGTATAATAGTAGGATAGATTTAAGCAGCTGAATGGTATACAAAATTATATTAAATTTGGCAGTGAAAATATTTGTGCAAACAAAAATTATTTTGTTTAAAAACAAATTAAATAAAGCAGAGGTATTTTATATTGATTTGAAGTTTACATTATTTTTTCAGCAAACAAATCACAACTTAAAAAAAACAAAAACAATTTATTTAATTTCTAATTTATTTTAAAACTGCAGTGATAATCTATTATAAGTTAAATCAAAAACTTATAAATGAAAGATAATTATTAAAACCTAAAAAATTAATGCAGCAACTACTACAGTACAATGTAGACAGGCTATGGTAAAAGTTCTTTCATGTTCTTTTTGCACCACTATGCTGTGCCCTGCATGCAGTGTGTCACTGCCTTAAATCTCTGGTTTATGCTCTTTTATTAATTAAATTCTCAATACAGTGTTTATATAGTATTTACAGTATAGTATTCATAATGGTAAATTTAGTAGAATGGTAAAAAAGGTGAAATTCCGTTTTAAAGAAATATCAGTTATAACAAAATGAGATAACAGTCCTATGGATTTTGTTATAATGGAATTTTACCTGTATTTGCATTTTGAAGTTTTATGGTAATTCAAAGTTATGATTAAAATTTTTCTTCATGCGTTCTTATTGTTTATGAAATAGTAAAAAAGAATTGGTTAATTTTAGAGCCTGATGTACAAATAAGGTATTGATTATAATTAATGAATAAATAAATTTGGCTCATTTCTATTTATTGAGCTTTCTTTTTAAAATAATTTATTGTTTTTTTTATTGGTAGCTGAAATTTATATTTCATTATTATATTTTACATATCATTTTTTCATTTAAATTTCAAAATTTTAAATTATTTAAATATTAATCTTTTATAATAATTCTATAAATATATAAATATTTTTGACTAATTTATTATGAATTTCTCAATAAATTTTAAACAGTACCTCAAAAATTAAGTATTTGAAAACAGAATATATAAGAGATATTTAATGAATAATGTTAAAATCCTGAAAACAAAAATATAAATGAAGAGTATGATCCAAATACATGTTCAGTCTGTTTTTGTTAATTTTCAGGATAAGCAAAACATGAATTGAAAAAGTGTTTCTTATGTGAATGATTATCTACTACCAGATATCTGTTTTTAATTCATATACATGCACTGTTTTTAATTCATATACATGACTGATTTCAAGATTTTACTGAGAAAAAAAATCTTGAAATCAGTCATCATTAGTTTTTAAATACACAATGACTAAATATAATGGTGTTAATGGAAACTCGCTAAGTCCAAGGACTGAATGTGTTTTCAAATACACTCATTCTTCATTAGAGTTAAAAACTAAATTTATTTTAAGTATTAAAATACAGTCAATTCTCGATATTCGAGGATTCTCTATTCACGTATTCAACTATTCCTGAAAATTTATTTGTAAGCACAAATTCGATTTTCACGGCACCTTCATGCTTACTTGCGGATTATTGCTGACTGGCGAAAATACTGTTATAAATGTTACTCTTACTTATAATCTCTATTGTTCTGCTTGAAAAGTCTCATTATCTATCGTTGCTCACTCCACAAATCGCAGGTAGGCCAAAAATGTACAAGTATGTACTCTTGGGGAAATTCAAACATTTACTTTTATTACTTCATGGGGAACATTTACTTTTATTACTTCCCCATGAAGTAATAAAAGTACACTGTACTCATGAGAAAGGCCCCAGAATATGTATGTAATCATTCCAAATTAGTAACTACTAAAATTCAGAAAAACAACTTTTCTTTTAACAATAGATTAAAAAGTTTCAAGAAACTTAAATTTTTAATGTTGCAGTTTCATTTCAAGCACTTCTAGCATGAAAATTAATAACCAATATAGCTATTTTACCTTTAATAAACATGAGAAATAATTCCCACAACAAATTTATGTCAACAGCAATAGCAGTTTGTTTTCTTACCACCATGCTGGCAGGATTAGGAAAAAGCTCTGCTCATGCACAAAGGACTGAGTGAATTTTTATTGTTACTGTTCTCTGGACTGATCAAGTTTTCAAAAGCAAAGCAGAATTCAAATGTCCTATACACATCAATTAGTACAGTTTGGGAACAAACCAACCTTTAATAAGATGACTTTAATAGGACTGTATTTGCATCAAATAAAAAAATAACTAAAATGGACTGAACGCGTTTTGGGATCACACTCTTTAAATATTCAACATTTTATAGTATTCATATTTTTGCTAGCATTTATTTTTTGAAGAAAAATTATTATTGTCACATATTTTGTAATATCCTATATCATTGTACAGATTTATAATATCCCTTGCCAAATATGGGGGTTATATCATTAACACAATTCCTGCATGGCAAAATCATGTTCTGCAAAGTTAACTTTCTATGAAAAAATGTGTTAGATATAGTTCAAATTAAGAAAGTTTATATAATTTAAACAAATCTAAATATTGTTGTAATTAAAAGAGGAAAATGAACAAATGTCTAATTGAAAGGATTTTTTTAGTAAGTAGTGTTTAATAAATAGGTACATGATATGATTATTTTTTTTAAGAAGCTGGTGATATTTGCTTGCAATAATGAATGATGCAACTCTTTAAAAGTTTTGTGGTAAGTAGTGCAGAGTTTTTCAATACTTTTCATAAAGTGTTCTTATGTTTGATTCATTTATAGCTTGTTCTCTTGCAAGCTATATGTACCATTTTTCAACTTATCTAAATTTCAATTTTCTGAGATAATGTCAAAATTTTGCATCTTATTTGCTTTTTTATCATTTTCATTTTTCTTCTTAGATGTCATATTGAATTTTTGAAATTAAAAGAAATACAAATGCAAAAGGAAAAGAGGATAAACACTGATAAATAAGTGATTACAGATCTGCTAATGTGAGTGAAATGATAGCAATTTGGTCTAGGTCACTCAGCTATTAAGCAGCATCAAGCAGGGTTGCCAGATGTGAGCATGGGTATTGTTGCAGATACTGATGTGCTCATCAGCGTATGTGTATGAATGAAATTCTAGTGTTGAACAAATTAAATGGAAACAATTAAGATATCATGTATATGCAAAATGACATTCTGCAAATCTGTGCTTGGCGAGGGTTTACTGTAGTTTACAATAATCATATATTATTAAATGCATAATATTGACAATACGATACAGTTATTATAGACTTCTTTTATGGATCAAGCCTGCATCTGTTGGCATAGTTCTCATAAAATAGTTAGTGTAGCAATATTACAATATAGGTCATTCTGATTTATGAATTTATACCAAATATGAATTGATAAAACATAGAATTGATAAACATGATAAATTAAAATATTTTCAGAAAAAATTCACAAAGATTTTTTGTGAATTTATAAAACTTTTTTCAATAATCCAAATAATCCTGATTAATCTGCCTTAATTAATCCCTTGATTTATAACGGATTTTTAATGATTTTGAAATAATTTAAACTAATTTTAGC
>AYEL01080985.1:0-67970 GCA_000484575.1 Olivierus martensii
CTACAAGCAAATTAAATGATTGTAATTTCTTTTCAGATTACTGAAGTCTACTCAAAAAGAAGAACAGATAATGAAAATATTCAAATAACCATAAAAAGAGTTGCAGAATTAGCTCCCAATCATCCTGAAGTGAACAGATTATTTAATACTCAAATGAGAAGGCAAGTTATAATTTAAAATAATTAAAAAATATTGTTTTTTATTTTAATATTTGAAATGATATAAAACAATATATCAGTGGTCTGTTTGTCATAATAATAATTTGCATAAATACTTTCCTATTTAAATGAAATTCATGTTGTTGGGATTTACTAGAGAGGGAGAACAAAGCATATTGAAAGTGACTGATATAAAATGTTATTAAATAAATCAGACTTTAAAGGTTAGTTCTCACTATTGTGGTTTCAGCATAGAAAACAGCCCTTTGATCCTGCATAGTCAGAGAGCAATTTAAGGAGCAGATTTTTGGTGAAAGTTTGAATTGAATCAGCTTCTACTTCAATTGACCAATAACAATAAGCTGCTTCAATTGACTAATAACAAATGATTCAAATGAATAATAACGATTGAAGCAGCTTCAATTGAACAAACTTTATTTTTTGTCATGATCATAGAGTATACGACAATCAACTTTGACTAATCAAAATGTGGGAAGTCTTTACAGTTTTCCTATAATGTATTTTTAAGATAATGTACCACATTAATATGTACATTATCTTAAAAATAATAAATGGTTTTTTGGCAGCAGAAAAATAAAGCAGTAAAATACTTCTACTGCACTAATGAGAATTAATTTTAAGAATAAAAATTGTAAATTTTAGTAAAGATTTCTGAAGATTGAATTCTCCAAAATAATAAAGAATTGAACAAATAAATTAAAGAAAATTTAGTATATATAAACTTTTGTCTTCTTTTAACATAGATACACATATAGCTCATAATGACCAATAAAGTGGAATTTATTCGCCAGCACTGCAGAGATCCCCATTTGTTTTGCCCATCTCTGTTATTATGCAAAATATCTCAATAACAAAAAATTGCAAGGCATCCAAATTTTCAGAGAATTAATATTCTAATTAATTAATTAATTATTATTAATTGAGGTAAGCATATATTAATTTGGAGGATCCTACCTGATCTTACTGATAGCAACCATAAAAAGGTTTGCTCTAGTTCAATGAGCAACTGTTAGCTGAAAGTTCTGGAATTTTTTTCTGTTTTTCTTTCATGATGACTCCTCAGGTTTTCGGGATTTTTTGTTAGAGGTTTAGTTTACAGTGATATTTTTATTTTGGGCCCATTATTTCTGAAGTTCTAGCAATCAAAAATTGGATCAATCAATTCCTTAATTTTGATTTTTAATGAATATTTCTAGTCTCAACTATTTTGTGTTAATTGCTACTGTTTTTCACCATACTTTCGATTATTTTTATAATGTAGTATAATGGAAGTCATAGTTTTTCAACAGTTGTTGACGGAATTTCCATCAATTGAAGAATTTCAGTTAGTAGATACATGGAACACTAAATTCAATGGAATAATTGAAAATATATGGAATCAAGCAATTAGTAGTGGAAATCTAAGAATAATTATAAAAATAAACATCAAAAAAGAGTTAAATAATATGAAAGCATTATATAACAAAATAACAACAGTTTCTGAAGATCAAAAAGAAAAGAGAAAATAAGAAATTGTGAACCAAGTGCTGATAGCTCAGCTAAATCCCAAGAACTTCTGTTCTCGGATATTTTAAGAAAACCAATAAGGAAAAATGGAAATAGATTGATATTAGTTTACTTATTAGGGGAAGGCAGCACATCCAAAAGAATTAGTATTGAAAGTAAAATTGGTATCGAGAATTTTTTTTTTTATAGTAGTGAGAACAAGGTCAGGCATAGTGGTAAGCTGTCTCATATCAGATGACATGCCAAACTTATATAATAAAAATTTCCTTGTTCTTGTTCTAATAAACAAGAACAAGGAAATTTTGAATGTAAAAAGACCAGATTTGAAGAAATTATATGTAATCAATAGAATAATCAGTTTATTGATCGGCTTAATATTATTCTGCAAATAAATTGACAGGAATTATAATCATTTGAAATCTGAACACATCTATACTTCAGAATAATTTGAGAAATATAATGACTAATGTATGTTTGGAAATTAATAATGAAATTCTTATTTTAAACTCCACTCAATTAAGACCATCTGGTGATATTCAGGATCAACTGATGTAAATGGACAATCTAATAAATAAAGTGAAAAATCCACTTCTATTGTGCTTGGACTCTAATATTTCAATTTCAAATTTGGAATGACACAAGACAGGACAGCCAAGGAGAGTATTTTTTGCATTTTCTATCTACTAATGCACAATGGCAAATGATTAACAATATTCTCGGAACATCAAGGAAATAACTTTATTGACTTAACAATAGCAACAATACCAACCATTTGATTTCAGATTAGAATGTTTCTGATATGAAATCATTGTCTTAACATAGATATATAATGTCTAAAATTAATCTGCATAAAGATAACACAATCCATAACAACATTCATTAGTTGGAAAAATTTTTAGAAATATCAAGTGTTTTGTATTATTTGAAGCAAAATATGATTAAGAATTTAAGTATATAAAAGTTTTCTTTACCAATGTGGAAAAATTAATAATTTGAAAAAATGTATAAAATTTAACTATGCAAATTAGGCATAATAACTTTTGTAATTTTTTCTTTATTTTTATTCTTAATCCAAAGTTAAAAAGTTATCATCAGGATATAGTATATAGCAGCCCACAAAATCCAATTTTTCATGGTAAAAAATTTGAAAAGAAAAATCGAAATTTCTTTGGTTTTTAAAAAAAAAAAAAACCATTAAAATGGACTTGATAAAATGTATCTTTAAAAAAAAAAAAAAACATTAAAATGGACTTGATAAAGGTGTTTTTTTTTTTTTTTACAAGAGAAGAGCAATTAATTAAGATTGACCTTGAAATTCTTAATTACAATGTTTCTTTTTTGCCATTATGTATCCCAGTATCCATTTGTGATTCTTCATATTTTAACCCAATGATTCTTAACATTTTTAGATTTGTGGAATACTTTTTATTATAAAAAAATTTTTATAGAATGTAAAAATCTGTAACATTTAGATAAGATGACTCAATCTTCAAACTAACAATAAAAATGTGTGTGTGATTTTTAACATAGCCTATAATTTTTAATAAAATTATAGGGAATGTTTGGAATTACTTTTATTTTAATATAAAAATTTATATACAGTAATACCCTGACTTATGCTTATTCGGAGTTATGCGGTTCTTGATTTTTTGTTTGGCAACACTGCTGCATGCTATCTTCAGTGTTTATCTTGCTGTGATATGCATTGGTTGCATTTCACGTGAACTCTACATTCACAATTACGATTCTATGATTGATGAAAGTTAAGATAGTTTTGCTATACATTTTCTAAAAATCTTAGAAAATTCTAAAATCTTTAAAAAGAACAAATTTTTTTCCAAACAAAGTAAATCTGATTTGACTGTTCCTAATAAGAAAAGGTAAATGATATCTTTCAAATATAAACTTAACATTATCAAGGATTTTGATTAACTGTATAAAAATTTGTGAATTGGCAAAGAAGTTTGAGCTACTGGAATCCATAGTAAGAACAATTGTAAAAGATAAAGAATGCTCATTGATCGAATTCTTGATGCAATGAAAAATGCTCAATCCATGAACTCAAGCATAATTCATAAATGACATGGTATTATTGCTGTATGAAAACAGTGTTGAAATAATAGTGTGATAATCAAATAAAAGTGAAGAATTTTTTATGTGACCCATTTATTTTTAAATATTTTGTATTAATATGTGTAAAAAGCTGCAATTTCATTAAATATTTTTCTTCTAATGTTTTTGTTAGTTTTTTGTTCAATTAAACCAAATTTGTATGTATTTATGTGCAAAGTTGTACCCCGATTTACACGATTTTCTTTGGACCCACCCATCATGTAACTCGGGGTATTACTGTTATTCATATATTGTGGGCTACTTTGATAAGTTTGCAGAACAGTATTTCTTGAATATTAAGAACTGCTGCCTTAACCTGATACTTAATTATCATAAAGTTCCATAAGAAAAGGAGCGACTTGTTTCATCTACCAATAATCAGCTATATTAAGGAATGTGATATTAGAAAAAAAAATTCTTGTTTTTTCTAGTAACATAGTTTTTTAATCTAGAAATTTTAAAGAAACTTGAGAAGAAATTATTTTTTTTAGAAATCTTCAACACTTGAAATTTGTGTTATTGGGGCGCCATTTTTTTGACAGCTCTGATGTAACTGAAATTCCAGAACACAGGTAAAAATAAAATTGATGATTTATTAAGTATTTCTTAAAATTTTTGAGAATTTTAATCTGAATTTTTGTTTAGTATTCAATTATGGAGAGGGGTTCTCACTGCCATTCAAGAACGTGAAACAGGTGTTATGATGGCAGTTGATACTGTTCATAAAGTATTACGAAGGGATACAGTACTTGATCAGATGAGAAATTTAGCTGACCAAGACCAAAGAAATTTGAAAGATAACTGTATTAAAGAATTAGTTGGATCCATTGTCATGACAGGGTGATATTTTTATTTCTTAGATAATTTATTTAATATTTACAGGCTGTTTTCATCATCTTATATTGTACATATTATTCCTGCAAAGTATCGATTAGGAAATTGTGCATATTTTTAATAAACATAGAATTTTATTTCATTAAATATAAATTATGTAAAATCAATAAAACAAAAGATAATCTTTTGAAGAATTGAATTAAAAGCTTTTTCTATTGAACATAATTCTTCTATCCTATTTTATATTAATTTTTGGGTGTTATATTTACTTAAAATTGAGTTATTTTTTTATTTCTTCAAATCTCATTATTAGAAAATACAGATAGTCCTTTACTTAGAATGATTTTGACTTACAATACTTGTACATATGACAGTGATGTAATTCAGTAAATTCTGTGATTGGTCAATGTAATTGACATGGGTTTGAGTCCTTGAGCACTGGTTTGATACACTCACCCCTCGATTTACATGGTAGATACGTTCCTGGAAAAATCGTGCAAACCGAAACCATGTAAAACGAGAAAACAGAATTCACTCAAAATAGAAGGATATGTTCAATTAAACTGTAAACCGTCAAAATTCATACAAACTAGAAGGATATGTTCAATTAAATTGTAAACCGTGTAAATCGATCTAAAATTAAACTGTAAACCATGTAAATCGATCTAAAGAAGATAATGAAAAGTGAGGATATGTTCTTTATAACCATGTAAAATGAGATAAGGATTAAAGGATAAAAGGGGATTGGTTCATTAATTTTTAGAGACAATTTAATGCTTAAGAGGGATTGGTTCATTAATTTTTAGACACAATTTAATGCTTATACTTTTTGTATTTTTGAAAATGAAAACATAAACATTAATTAACATCGAATACGATTAAAAAAAAAAAAATTAACACTATTCCGTACAAATAAAAACAATAAAAGCATTCAGACATAAATAGGCGAGCTGCAAGCATGAGTTGAGTTTAGTTGAACTGCGAGACTTGGACAGTAAAAGTTAATAGTGAGCGATAAATTGTGAAAGTGAAACTGGACTAAGAACTATGAGTTATTCTGAATTAAAAACATAGCTTAGTGTTGTATGAGATAATTATCGGATTTTGTATTGAATTTAGTTATTGAAACTAGATTGTTTATTTTGTGTGTAAATAAATGGGACTATATGAAATATAACTGTATTCACTCTTTATTAATCTGTGTAATAAATTGGACTATACGAAATATAGCTGTATTCACTCTTTATTAATATAAATAGAATACTACTATACGAAATATAACTGTATTCACTCTTTATTAATCTCTATGAACTCGTAAACAAGTTGTATTCACTCTTTATTAATCTCTACAAACTCGTAAACCCACAAAACGAACAATATGATACTCTTTTAATTATAAATGGCATAAATTATAAATTTATTTATGCAAAACAATCAAAATAAAAACAATAATTGTTTTCATTTAAAAACCGTGTAAAAGCGAAACTTTAATTTATAATGCAAAACAATCAAAATAAAACCCAAAAAATTTTTTGTTTTCATTTAAAAACCGTGTAAAAGCGAAACCGTGCTTTTTTGTTTTCATTTAAAAACCGTGTAAAAGCGAAACCGTGTAAATTGAGCGTCGTGCAAATCGAGGGCTAGGTGTATATTGAAACTTATTGTACGATATTTATTATTGTATTTATTGTAATAAATATTGGGAATGGTATTCCATAAATTTTGAACATTTCAAATTTCTGATCATTCTGACTTAATGGTTCAAACGAAACCCCCATTATAAGTTGGAGTACTTGTATATATTGCGGAAGAATTACTATTTTCCTTATAAATTTATTTTGAAAACTGAAGTCATTTAATCTAAATAATGATATCACTAACCAAATGGAGATCTCACAAAATGATTTATCTTTTTCTGAGCAGTTATCAATGAAAAATTATAATTAAAAAATGATATTAAATATTGCAATGTCTGTAAACTAAAAATATAGTTGTTACAAAAGTGTAAATAATTACTTTATATGTTTTTAATCTGTATGAAAATTGTTTTAATAAAAAATTTAATTAATAAATTTAATTTAAAAAAAAATATTTGTATCATCAGAAAAAAAATATGAAATATAATATTGATATCTTTATTTTTTTTTTTTTAGGAATTTTTTTAGGAATATAAAGTTCATCTAGTTATGTATTCATAAATTTTTTTTATAAATCAAAATCCATAACTCAGATTTTACTCTTGTTCTAATACCATAAATTCTAAACAAACTTTTTACTGTTATAAAAATATGTTATTGTTTGTTTGGAGTTGTTAGCTATTTGTTTTATAGATTTGAATATAAATGTTCATTTATAATATGAAATATTTTGATAGAAATTCTGTCTTTTTGAATAATATGATAACCTTTATTTATTTAAAAGAAAATGGCAGTAGATTGTATAGATCTTAATCCCATCTTTGTAGAAGTTGGCAGATTTGGAAGCAAACCCACTCTCCATAGTAGTAATGACCAGCCTGGTAATAACTTCCTTATCATCAAAGAAACTCCTTCCCTGTAAATATTTTTCATATTTTGAAACAGGAAGAAGTCTGAAGGTACCAGATCAAGAGAATATAGAGAATGAGGCAAGGTTTCATAACTATATTTATGCATAAAATTGATTGTTTTTCCAGTCTAATATGTAGGGTCATTGTCAGCTAGCAGCAACATTCCTTTTGATAGCAAATTACATTTTTTTTTCTTTGATATCATCCTATAACTTTTGTTGTAAGTTCCTACAATAACCTATTGTTATCAATCGTTTTTGTAAGTAATCTGTCAATTTGACACCTTTACTATTCAAAATACAAACACATGATCTTGCTGGATGGCCTTCTCTTGGGTCATTCTGTAGGCTAGTGTGATCACATTTGAATTTCTGTTTCCATTGTTTCACAGTTCCATATAATAGGCATTCCTTGCCATTCACAGCTAGTTTCTCTTTGCAAATTATTTATGTAATTTTATCCTGAAGATGAAGGAACTGTTATTGAGGTTTAATACTCAATTTTTTCCAACATACACCTTCTACTATTAAACTTCTAATTCTGGTTAGAAGTTTAATAATAATAATCATCATCAGCATTTCAATTTCATTCTCTGCTATATATATATACCGGGTTTTTTCTTGAAACCGAACACACTGATTTATGGCATCGAGCCAATTCTGATGCATCTATCAATGCTGGACAAAACATATATTTGTTTATATATGTTTTGTCCAGCATATAAGCAGTATTTTTCTAAAAAACTACTACATATCTCTTGTCAATAATATTAGAAATTAACATTATATTTGTGCAGAGGATCTGGTATATGTAGATCTTTTGCTAATGTCATTAATTTTCTGTTTTCCATTGATGAGGGCAATTTTAATATTTCTAATACTTTTTATAGTTGTTACATGATTATTAAATAGATTTAATAGTTTCAATATTTTCTTTAATTATTGGATAAAATCTACATGTTAGTATGATTCTTCTGTATACTGGATCTTATTAAATGCAATCATACAGAAATTCAATTGTAAACCTACATCTACTTATTCTGTTGTCCTGTCCTGGATGGTAGATGAATTTTTGTCCCAGATCCAAGTCAACTAATTTGAAATTAAACAAGAAAAACGAACTGTTACAAGAAATTCTCTTCAGGGTATGGTTTTTAATCACTCATCAGAATTAATCTACAGCAGTGTTTCCCAAAGTGTGGTATGCGTACTCCCAGGGGTACGGGAAGAGTTTGGTGGGGGTACGCGTTGCACCGGAATTTGGTAGGGATATGCAATTCATCGTGCTTAGCATCTTCTATTTCGTCTTCATATAACTGGTGAAAACGCTTACGACTTGTAGAAGCAGCCATAGCGAACTCCGAAAAGAAAACCGTAACTAGTTGCGTGGTTTCCGACTAGGCGCCACTCGATTTTTTAAAATTAAAATATTTATCGAAGCGTAAATTTTTATTGCACATACACAAAAACATATTAATTTAGGAATACACAATAATTTTATTTTTCGTTTATTATTATTTTGTGTATCAAAAACATATTAATTTAGGAATACACAATAATTTTATTTTTCGTTTATTATTATTATTGTGTATGTACCAAAAAAATAAAAAATAAATATATTTTGATTGTTATTAAAATACATTCATTTTTTTTGATGAGAGGTACTCAGCGTTACAAAAATTATAGAAGGGGTACACATATGTCAAAAGTTTGGGAAACACTGATCTAAAGGAATATTCTGAAATTCAATAAGTGCATGCTTTCTGCTATTATTGTTATTTTAATAATGCTTCATAAATATTTATACAATAATAATGCACATCTAATATACATACAAACTTTTTTGAATGAATGATGATTTGAATGATTTTATATCTTTCAGAATTAATTACTCTTGTATTATTATTTGTTTTTATTGATTAATGTATATTAATCAATCTAATGTATATTAAATTGATATTTTATATATTTTGTAAATATTTCTGTATTAGATATTTTTATAATGGTTCCATTTGTCATTATATTTGTTTTGGTCCTAGGAGGCATACTTATCTTCAACAGAACATCATCATTGTAGTAGTAACAAACTTAATGAACAACATATTAAGACCAAACTTACCAGTACTAGTTTCTTATGCAGTTTTACCACTTTATTTATATGTATTAATAATACAAACTCACAAACATAAAACAACAACAACAACAAAGATGACAGTCTACAAACTGTTTCATCCATCCATCCATCAGCCATTTTATATTGAGCAATATTTATATAATTACTATATAATCTTATATGAACAAAATTCAGTTGTCAGTTATTGAAATTAAATCATTTTCAAAGTTAATCAAATAGCATTAATTCAGGCAAAAGAAAATCAATTAAAAACTTTATTTTAAATTGGAAGTGGATTTGATTGTTAATATAATTATTTATCATTTGGCTTTTGTATCTGTTTAATTGATTTAAAAATGCAGAATTAAATTCCAGTTGCATTGGATGTTTAAATTAAAAACTTGGTCATAAAATTTATACTTTATATATTATTATCAATGCACAAATAATTTGAAGTGGTAAACAAACCAAATTATAACTACTGTAAAATATATATAGTATAATATGAAAAATATATATATATAAAGGTTGGCCACTACATATATAGCAAGAAAAATAAATATATGTGTGTATACACATATACATTTATTTTTCTTGCTATATATCAGTGATGACCAACCTTTTTAGGTTTGAGGCTACTTTTCATTTCAGAAATCATTGGCAGTTTACCTTATAGACTATACTATAATCTATAAAGTAGACTGCCAGTGATTTCAAACAGCAACAACAACTTTCAATATAGAAAATATGACAGACCACTGGGAGCTACCTCTTACAGCTTGATGGTTGACTCATTGGCTACCCCCTGCTATATATATATATGATATGATATATAATTATTATGGTATAGTATTTTATATAAAATTCTGGATCATAATAATTGATACAAAAACAACAATTAGAGAAATTTATAATTACAGAAGGCACCTTCTTAACCAGCCACCAAGGGACTGAACTCTTAGCCAGATAACGAAATGGCCGGTTAAACCGAATTACATATACAGTATATGGAATACAATACATATACATCACAAGATAAGCAGGAAAAAAATCACAGAACACTAAATACACATTGAATCACTATATTTTAATTTAAGCAAACAATTGTACTATTACATCGTTAAAAATAGATATTAAAAAGAAGGAAAATACAGGTACTGTAATGTACATTACTGTGTTCTAGAAGAAATTGATAATTTTCTTTTGTTTTTTGCATCCATTGCTTTTTTAAAAGCGAAATCACACCATATCTTTATGAATATCATATCAATTGCAGTGGATTCTTTCTGTTGTTCGATGTATGATGTGGCCAACTCCAGTACTGCATTTGCTTTGGTGTGGCTAATTTTGTTAGCTGAATGGCCGGTTAAACCAACAGCTGGTTGAACCGAGGCTGGTTAAGAAGGCGCCTTCTATAAATGGAATGAAGCTAGTTAAACAATCTAGTCATTAATCAATTATTTATTAAATAGTTTTGATTAAAGTTAATTGATTATAAATTATTCCATTAGGGGTGTTTGATTGTTCCATATACAATATCATATGCATCTAATTTTTAGGTTACATTAGTTATTTACAATATATGCTACTATAGTTTTCAAAATTTTGATAATTTGATATAAAATGATATATATAGTTCCAGACCCCGTTTTCTGGAGGTGCTGCACTCCAGAATCAGATGTTTGGTCATGCTTGCAACTAGGGTTGCCAGATTGGCTTTTTTGATGCCAAATGATCTCTTTTTGGCTTCTTTTAGACATGGTTGGCATTAGAATTTTTTTTTTTTAATATTTTAACGTTTTTTTTTACTTTTTTTGTTTATTAGCATTATATAAAATCTTTTAACTTTCTTCGAGGATATAGTAACAAATTAAAATTCTACAGAATTATTATATTTAGTTGAATTAAAATTCTGAGGAACTATTTTATTTAGTTGAATTAACATTCTATAGAACTATAGTCTTTTATTTAGTTATTTAACAATAAAATTTCATTTGCTTTTCAATTAGTGTTTAATTTCATTTCTTTAAAGCATTGTACAAGTAGTCTTTTTCTGTTAAATATATACAGCATATATATATATCAAAAATCCAGAATTTTCGAAAATCCAGCAATCCTCAGGTCCGGAGGTTGCCAGATTTTTGATAGTCAACCTATATAATGATTATACATTGAATGTTTTTCATGTTCATATTATTTTAGATATCTATACTATATACTTTTCATGAAAATGAAACAAAAATTTACACAATAAATTTAAGTTATACATGTAAAAAATGGTTTATAAATAAATTGTATCCTATACATTAAATGTGGAAAAGAATGGGTAATGAGTGCTCGACCGAATGACACAGAGACTACGGTTTAGATATCCAATAACTTCCTTTAATTGAAAGAGATTTTATACAGAATACATAATCGGACAATCTGTTCAGAAGGAATAAATACCTGTAGTGACAAATAAAGTTTCGTAATCAGTTCTTTCTGGCAAACGGAGGGAACACTGTCCAATTCGTCTTCTCTTCAGTGTCAGAGCTTCAATATCAATATTAAACGAGGAGCACAAGATGGTTATTTGATTTTAGGAATGAACTGTTATTGTTCTTATATTTTTCTGACTTATTCAATTCTTTATCGGTTATGGTGAACTGATCCAGGGATGTGGAGCGACTCTCGGATGTCTGGAACTATATCCTAATGTCGGAACAACTACCAGACATGTCCTTTCTGTCTTGGATCTCCAGAGCAACTCTCCAAATAATCCTTTTTCACCCTGTTCATTCCCAGATCACCTCTGACCTTTCAGTTTCACCTTTCCTTTCCCGGAGATAGATTACGTCATATGTTTTCTCCCCTTTTGTTTTTCTGCTGTGTCTGGTGAGACACCTGCATGTAACACGATTCTTTATTTAACTATATATCTTCCGTTGTGTATTATTCTTTCTCTATATTGTGGAGACAGATTTCTCCAGGCTGGGTAAAACAATATATTTATCGTCTGTTTTACTCTGAAAGTGTCACTTCGTTCAAATTCCTTCTGTAAATTATGATGAGGTGGAGAGTGACACTTTATAATTGACCCAAATTCTGGATCTCCACATTAGATGATTTAATAAGATTATTGACTAGATGAGGAGAATACTAATTGCAAATGAAAGTTCAGGTCTTATTAGGTTATGTTGTCTCTTTGCCATAAAATAATATAAAGGTATGTATATATACAAAGGAGAAATCACAAAGTATGCATATTTTTATATTGTGAGTATATTTTGTGCTTTCTCCATTGGATATGGCAATATTTTTATACAGAATAAAATTTTTTCTATACTTTTTGCAATTTAATTGACTATGTTTCTCATCTTATTAGTTTGACTCAATTGATATGATGCTGCAGAAATGGGAATTACAAAAAAAATATTTAGGCTTATTTAACCATCTTCAATTGAAAATATATAACAGAAAACACAAATAGAAAAATAGAATAGAATAGATCAAAATGAAACTTTAATTAATACTAGCACTTATAATTTAAAGTTTAAGATATACAATTATTGAACATTGTTGCTTTAAGAGCATTATAATTTGAATTAACTTAATTTGAAATTGATTAAATTAGTTGTGTTAAATTAATTTGCTAACATTTTTGAGTTCACTTGTCTGTCTGATTTATATCTTAAGAAATTTATCTATTATGAATATTAAATTTATTTTTCATTTCTTGATTTAATTCTTTTATTTAGTTATTAGTTAATTATTTATTTATTTGTTATTTAGAGATAACATTTCAACAAATTTCTAAATATGAATATTTTTATTACTGTGCTGGTTCTTATTTAGTTCTAAAATAGAAAGTCCAGTACTGACAGATTAATGAATAGTGGATGTAGTCTTCCAATCTATTAAGTTTTCTACTATTTTATCAAAATTGGGACTTTTATATATTGCATAAATAGGATATGGAAACATCTAGACCTCTACTTTTAAGGATTGCATCACTCAACATAGGCACCATGACAGGAAGAGGAAGGAAATTGTGGACATGATGGAAAGAAGAAAGATCGATGTCGTGTGTACAAGAAACAAGAGATGGAAGGAGGACAAGGCAAGAGAACTGGGAAAAGGTTACAAGATTTTCTACATCAGTACAAGTAAAGAGGGCAGAAATGGAGTAGGGATCATCACCTCCCGAAAGATGAAGGAAAACGTGAACACCATCCAATGCTCATGGATCTCTTGAGGCCTGCAGGCAGGAAGAAAGTGAAGACTAGGATTAAGGTGAGGAAGACCAAGTGATTCAAACTAAAGGACATAGTTTTGAGGAACAGATTTAAGGAAACTGCCCTGCAGAGAGTTTTCATGGACTTTGAGGATGTTCAAGAGTGGTGGAATAGAAATGCAGAGGCCATCAGGTGTACTGGCAGGGAAATCTTGGGAGAAACAACAGGAAAATGCTGGGAAAACAAGGAAAGCTGGTGGTGGAACCAGGAAGTGCAGGAACAGTACAGGAGAAGAGAAAGGCAAAAAAGAAGTGGGACTCAACACATGCCCCAGCAGCCTAGAAGTTTTTAAGGTCAGGAATAAGCAGGCAAAGAAGAAGGTGGCACAGGGAAAGACAAAAGCATGTCAAGAATTGTACGATGATCTAGAAACGCTGGAAGGGCAGAAGAAAATATATAGCACAATTTTATTTTAAATGAAAATGGTACAATAAAGCATGTTTAATTGATCATTTTGATTGATTAAAGCCGGTGTATTATATTAATATTAAAAGTTTTTATTCTGCAGTAGTAGTTGAATTAAAATTCTGTGCATGTGCTTGTGTGTGGAGTTCAAAAATTTTATTATATGTTAAATCTTTTAATTAATAATAATTAAAACAGCAATATTTTTACATAATAAAATATGTGCCTTTAAAAAATTTGATAAAATTATTTTTCACTTACAGTTATAATTTAAGATATTTATAAATTTAATCAATAGCTGTAAAAGGACCAAAATAAATGTATTTGATATACTTCATTAAAATGTATTACATTATATTGATGTAAATAATTATTATTGTTGATATACATAATTTTTAATGTTAAAGATATGTTTTGCATATTCAATTTTGAAAAGTATCGTAATTATTATGTCAAGTTTTATAATAATTGCAGTATTTATTTCTCTATAATAAAAATATTTATTAACAATTATAGTGAAAAAATTAGGGTATTTTATGATACTTTGATGTATGAATTGCTTGTAATATGTTTACCTTAAGTTGAAAAGTTATTTAAGGACTCACGTTTGAGTTTATATTTTTAATTTTATTTATATATTTTTACAAAAAAATCATAATTTATTTTTTATTTTCTAATAATTTTTTAAATGAGATGTGCTGTATTAGAATTAATAATGATTATATTTGAAATATTGTGATCATATGTTGAAAATTTAATGTGATACTGTATATAATTTATTTATAAAAAAATTTATGAAAAAATTGTAAAATTGTAGTTTTTTGTTTAGTAAATATTTTATGAAATAATAATAATTTTTTTTTACTTGAAAATATTTAGCATTTGGGAAAAAAACACAATGAAAGTATTAGTAAGTAAACAATGGATATGGGCAGTATACTTGATTATTATAAATTTCCCAGATATATAACTGGACCACCAAACTCAATTTTTGAGTAATTAAATACTAGGAAAACTAGTTTAAGAATAATTTGATTTTAACATATATCAATTTATATATTTATTGTATAAAATATTGAAGTTATAATTATCTATTATTTTTATTAGTATACCATTCTAGTTTACTACAACCAATATTGTTAATGAAATTTTTCAAATAGTTGTTTACTAATTATCTGGCTGTTTTCCAAATTATACTTCGCACTTCGCTACTTTTACGGGTACATTTTATCATTTTTATATTTTTATAAAATTATTTTTCTAATTTTGCATAAATTATAAATGTGATGAATGATTTATGTGTAATTTTTTGAATTTAGCATTTTTATATTTTATTATGTTATCTAAATCTAATGTTTCGCTTTTAAATTTGGTAAAATTATTTTTCCAATTTTATATATATGTAAATACTATTTTTTATATATTTTGCGTTTTCAATTATTATGTATTTTTATTTATTTTTTGATGCTTTGTGGATGTTTTTATTTTATAAATACGTTTTACAATTTATATGAAGTTGCAATGACATTTGTTATAAATTTTTGTTTTGGAAGATTAAATAAATAAATATTGGTAAAATTTGAAAACGAAACATTAAATTTAGATAATATAATAATGCGAACAATCTATATATAAATAAAAATGTAACATCGCAGCATGACAATACAGAGACATATATTTAGAGAAATAATGTACTATATACAGTATAATAATTATTTTTAAGATGATTTCTATAGTATAATACATACATCTTCGAATAAATAATCAGCAACAAATGTATTAAATAATACTCGATAGAGTAGTCGTCATGAAGCTCTAAAGACACTAAAGATGGGATATAATTTAATTTTAGAGATCTTAATCAAAATTTTTCAAAATAAAAACATTGAAAGTAAAAATGAAGCCTTTAATTTATACAATAAAACAATAAAGCTTGAAAATGCAATGCTAATAATCATATGGGAAGAAATTTTGGAAAGATTTAACGTGGTTAGCAATCTCTGGATCTTGTAATTTACAAGATCCAGCGCTTAGCTTAGAAAAAAAACAATATGGGAAAAAAAAATTACTAGAACGGGGAAAAACAACCCATAGGGGCAGCATTTTTTGGTTTTGCCTACGGCGGCAAAAACGCTAGGGCCGGTCCTGCAGGTAGGGATTGACCTTCCGTTAATGTGTGAAACATGTTGTTATTTAATTAATAACAGAATTAAATAAAAGAGATGTATATAAAATTGTCGCAAAAATTCACGTTTTTATATACATTGGAAACAAATACACAAAGAATATTGACAACGATAACATCAGTGCCGTGACAAATATATTGCATTTTTACGTCCCTTTCCAATCATGGAGACTAATAAGGGGCGGAGTGACAAATATCTATAATAATGTAGATCAGCGGTTCTCAAATCTGTGGTACACGAGACTTGACTAGTGGTACATGTATAATGTTGACTTAATATTTGTATACGATGCGTATTTTTGTTAGTGGTACTGAAATTTTTGAATTTGGTGTACACATTTATGAAAAAATTGAGAACCACTGATGTAGATAATACTTTGTTACAGGAATGTATTCAATTTAAAAAATATATATCGAAATATCTGGATTATCGGAATGTCGTAAAAGGTTTAAATGTTCTGCCATGCTAAAAACAATACTATATATGAAAAAATATACAGTATTGTTATATATATATATATAACATATTTCACAAGCATGTGCTAAAAATTAGTAAATGTTTTATATACAATTCTGAAGAAATACCCATGACTACTATGGATATAACATATTTCACAAGCATTTGCTAAAAATTAGTAAATGTTTTATATACAATTCTGAAGAAATACCCATGACTACTATGGAGCAGAACGTAGTCTTTCAACAATGTGATACAGTATATGCAAAATATATATCAAGCTAGAGTGATTCTTATAGAACCGGCCCGACAAAATGAACTATAATATAAAATATACTATATAGGTATTATTCTAATATACACGTGGACTCTTGGATTGTGTGCCGTTAATTGTGATCAGAGCAGGCGTTGAAAATGTCCGCAGTTTGCAAGAAGGCACGCCTCAATCCGCGTTTGCATATTTGCCGTGACCCGCCGCAGTGTGTGTCCGATGATAATCCTGATTTCAATCAAAATGTTGTCTTTTAAATCTTGTAACGTACGCGGTTTGTTTGCATATACCCCGTCCTCCAGGAAACCCCACAGAAAAAAATCCGGGCTAGTAAGGTCGGGGATCTTGGAGGCCACAACTTTTAGAAATGACGCAGTTGGGGAAGAACCTCTCAAAATTAGCACTGGGCTTGTGGCACATCGCTACATCTTGTTGAAAGTAACCCTCTAAGTTCCACATCATCCAATAGTTTGCACAAACTCGTCAAAAATACGGCAGTATAAGCTATTGTTCGCGGTCGTGTCGAAGAAGATCGATCAAACAACTCGTAAATCAGATATGGCACAACATTCAACGCAACACAGCCCAAGGATTATCATATCGTAATTGTGAACAATATGCATCACCTGCAGAATTATTTTCAAATTCATCGAAGGATATATTATAGTAGTTTAGACATAGTGTAGGGTAGTATAGCATAGTATAGGGTTCTATAAGAATCACTCTATACTATGTCCGAAGATCGTCTATACTACTATAATAAACTTTCAATTTAAAGTGATTTGACAAAATCTCTAACATATGTCATATGATTTCGTTAACAAGAAATATTAAGAATTTAAATTATTTCTGTAATAATTGTATATAATTATTGTCTGTTGTTATCAATTATTATTGGAATAAACTGAAGCACGAAAGTAGGAATTAAATACTAATTTTACTACCTACTTTCGTGCTTCAGTTTATTCCAATAATAATAATAGTAAGATGAATCAGTATATAAATAAACTGTATTGTTAGAAGAATTATAAAAAAATTTTACCTGGAATTATATTCTATATTGCTTCATTTTAACATACGGTATATTTTAAAATTTATATACATATATATCTATAAATATATAATAATATATTGTCAGCGAAATTTCTGATGTTAGAAATTTAATTCTTTTCATTTTGTATCGACAAGTTACTAGATAAAGAAGAAAAAGATTAATTTTATTAAAAACATTCAACGATGCGAATTTTAATTTAAAAACTCGAAATTTATTTCATTTTTTCATAACACACAACATTTTTTAAAATAAATGTGTGTTAATAATATATAAATATATATATATATTGCATTTTTACGCCCCTTTCCAATCAGAGATTATTAAGGGGCGGGGCCAGTTCCAACCACGGACTGCACCCACATCCGTGGAGGGGAGCCGGATGATGAAGGACGGGGATCGCCGGGGTGGGCCCAGAACCTCGAAAAAAATTTTCAGATTTTGTCACCTCATGCGTGATACGCCAATGCGTTACCACTTGGCCATCCGGCCGGGGTGGGCCCAGAACCTCGAAAAAATTTTTCAGATTTTGTCACCTCATGCGTGATACGCCAATGCGTTACCACTTGGCCATCCGGCCGCCGCGCCGTTAATAATATGTCTGTTTTCTTACTCATCAAATCCAATCGATGATTTATAATTGATTTCAAATTTTAAAACGATTAATTCTGTCACAGGATATATCAAATCTTGTGGAAAGAAAATTTATACACAGTATATAAATTGATTTCTTTGCCTATGATTTCCTTCCTTCGTTTATTAGTAGTCCCCAAAACAGCCTAGCCCAGGGTCTCCAATCCTGTCATTATTCACCACTCGTTTTCTTTGATAATATTGCATTCGTGATAACCCCCAATGTCGGCTGGATTAGGCGCATGGAAATTGCTTTGCTTTCCACTCTGGAGGACTTTAGAAATATTTATCAGAGAGTTCGGGCCCGGATCGATACCCGGCTGACCCTTTCGCAGAGTTGGCAGCCTGTGGGAGGACTTGTTTCGCCCCACCACTTACCATTCTCAATCAGAATAGTATTCTGAGAATACTATCAGTTGTTAACTAAAAAAAAGATAATTTCCAAGTTTTCATATAATTGTTTTTATCATGCGTATAACATAATCAAACAAGAATAAAATTTATATCTTTATAGTACTTAATGTTTAAAGTAGATGAAACTAGAATGGGAAACGAATTTTGCTGAATTTTTTTAGTATAGTTAAATTATTTGGGAACAAGATTAGAAAATAGCCAGTTTTTTCATATTCTTTGACGCCCTTCCATGTTTAACATTGTGCTCATCCATCCTAAGGCAGGTCCTGGTTTTTCGTTTGACTTAACCAAGCGGCAGGGCATTCCAGTGTCTACCACAGGCCCCTCCTGGTGGGATTGTCAAGTAGAGGACGGAGTTCAACGGATTTGGCCCAGGTCTCTCCTGAAAAAATTTTGGAATGGGAAGATGAAAGATAAATTTTATTTACACTAGGCTCTATAAACCAACATTTTTAGAATCAGTAGTATCTAAAATTAATTTCATTTTAATCTATAGAGCCCGTCAACGGCAGTTAATCCTAATATTATCTGCCTTAAACTTTGCTACTAACCAGTTTTAATGTTGAATGTGAAGATTTTACG
The DNA here is from genome assembly GCA_000484575.1 of Olivierus martensii. Lineage (NCBI taxonomy): Eukaryota > Metazoa > Arthropoda > Arachnida > Scorpiones > Buthidae > Olivierus > Olivierus martensii. The sequence continues at coordinate 19,567 of AYEL01080985.1, forward strand.
AAAGAAACTTGTATACCATCATTACTGATAATCGCAGCAATTTCCAAATTGAACTCAATTGAAATAAGTTTAAATGTACTGATAGTTGCGTTCTGCAGCTCCATTCGATACTATCGTGATTTCATCTTGGAATATATAAAACTATGATATGGAAACCATTGAAGAAGATAAAATCTATTTCACTTTAAAATGTACAGTATTCAGAAATTTCAGCTTGATTAGAACTGAAGATAAATTTTGCAATTGATTAAATGCAACAGAAAATAACCAATTACTAATTACGAAATTTGTTCAATCAGTTACTGTTGCTAGACAAAATAACTACAAACTATAGTCTGCTTATGTTTAATCAACAAGAAAGTATTTTAGTTTTATTTCTTTTTTTGAAGTTTCGTTAAAATTTAATTTGATACAATTTTGCAAAAATATAGAACATTCTTTTTATATAGGATGTAATATTAAAAAGTAAGCCGAGTACAGTATTGAGAAATTAGAATATTTGTTACAAATTAGATGCATTTACTTCAGTTGTTTTCTTAAATCGTCGACAAAAATGGCCCATCTAAATTGTAACAATTCTAATTTCTTAACACAGTACTTATTTTTACATATTAGATGTTTTTGATGGAATATATTTTTAGATGAAAATCATTTTTCTGAAAGAGAATTTCACTAATACATCATTAAAAACCCTCTATTTTTAATTCGATTAAATCGAAATTTTTAGGAACACAAACAGTATATCAAATTAGCAGTATTGCAAATTGGGTCGAAATCGGTAGAACGATACGAAAGATAGAATATATGATGAAAAGACCTCCTATTTTCATTTTGGCCCTATTGGGCTGTATTTTTCAGAAAGGCTTAATTAGTTTAATATTTACATTCTAGATTTGTTCAAAATCGATTAAACGATATGACCTATACACATTTCTAAGGAAGAGAATCATCATCATCTGTGCTTTTTAATTTTAGTCCAATTGGGCCAAAATTTCTGGATTTTAATTGTTATTTATATTGCGAATTTGGCAAAAACTGGTTAAACAATGCGATATGTAGAAATATTTAGGGAAAACAGAGCGGAATTTCCTCCCTTTATTTTGAACCAATTGTGATGAAATTTTCAGGGGACCTCTAATAAGTACCTATATTCTAAATTTCATAGATATCAGTTGAATGATGCGACCTAGAGAGAGATATCTGAGAAGGAAGAAAAACGACGCGATTTTTGCAATTTTTAAACTGCTTTAGTTCTATTATTAATTGGATTTGAAACTTCAAATTTGACAGTCTGTGCCTTATTAAATAATTTTCTTGAATGTAATTGTCAGAATAATAATATTTAATCAACTTATGTTTAATCAACAAGAAAATATTTTAGTTTTATTTCTTTTTTTGAAGTTTCGTTAAAATTTAATTTGATACAATTTAGGATTAATTTATTATTTTAATTTTAATTTAGGACAAAGTTACAGTAAATTGAATTTTGGCAGTAATGACTTCTGTAATAAGAGTCGTCAGTGATTATTGTACAGTACTTCGTTTAGTATCACTGCGGTGCCTCTTGATACATCGTATATAGATTTTCATATTTTCATAAAATACCTAAAACAAAATTATATCAAATTAAATTTTAATAAAATTCCAAAAATACTACTATATTTAAAATTAGATTATTAACTATATTTCGTATATAGTTACCAAAGATCTATGCCAATAAAGCCAGATTTAATTTTTAATATCATTTTTAAAGACAATCTATATACTGTATTGAATCAAAAAAAATCTATAAAATAGTTCTATAGTTCTTGCAGGAATCAATGCTTGCTATTGTTAAATAGATCAATCTCATTTCAGAATTAACATTAATGTCCTGATTACCTGTTAAATTTTATAAAAATCAAAGAAACAGTTCAAAAGTTATTAGGAAAAAATCTTTACAGTTGGAAATGGCTGCCATTTTTTAAACAGTTGAAAAATTAATTGGTGTGTCATTGAGATCAATTTCAACGACTTGATTTTTTTTGCTATATTCCATAAATATTCAATTATTTTGCTATATACTGAGAAAATACTTCAAAAATTTAATGTATGTTTCATTTTAAATGGTTGAGGATGATAAGATAACTTTTAAATAGTGGAATATTACTGCCAAATTTCATGAAAATAAAGTAATCAATTCAAAAGTTATTAGTAGGTGACAAAGATAGAATGGTGATCTTACATGCCTTACTTTTTTGGGAAAAGAGATTAAAATGACTGTTATATGTGACTAAAATGCATCAAACTATTATTTGAAGTTATGATACTGAATCTCAAAAAATTCTGCATATTTCTAAACAATTTTTTATAATCCAATTATTCAATAATGAGCAAACTTTAAAAATAATATACAATAATTGTATAATGTAGTAATAAAATTTTATATAAATGCCTGTAGATATTTTTCATTATTTAAATTTACTTAAAAATATATACATTTATGTATTTAAACTTTATTTCTAACTTAAATCATTCTTTTTAAACAATTATCATATTGAAGTAACTGTATATGAGAACAATTTTTTAAAATCGAGTTTTAAAATGAATGAAAAATTAGAAATCTATAGATGTATCTGCACATCTAATTTTTAATCTCCAATATTTGTTTTATTGAATACATTCATTCCTTCCTAACTCAATATTTTGTCTAGAAATGCTGCTTATATCATTAAAACATTCTCTAAACATTTTAATGATATGGTATATATAAATATATATATAGTATTTAATAATATTTATTTATATCTTTCATAAGCATTTTACTTATATAATTTTTCCGTTTCTCTACACGTGGTAATGATAGGGACACGGAGGTAAGAGATAGATGGAGATGGGGTGTCTATTCAATCCAGCCAACAAAATTGAAACCGGGGCGGAGCTTATCCGCCATATTGGTATTTTTAATTCTTTTCATTCCAAAATGAAAAAAGCTAGAATAGATAAATAAAACAGATGTTATTTCATTACATCTGTTCTTATTTATTCATTATTATTCATTAAATGAATAATTTATAAAAATAGAATTAATCTTGATTCATAATGTTAGGAGTAAAAATGTTGAAGTAACTATAGCTCATAATTTTACATAATTCTTGAATTGCATGATTTCAGTTTGCATGGGTGAAAACTCCTATAGATTTTTATTTTACATGGTATGATTTCTTTTTAATGCTATTTAAGAATAACAAAAAAAAATTATGTTTATTAAAAAGCTTATTAACCCATCTGTCCAATAGTTGCTCCAAATAATAAAATCCTTGGATAGAGTTCCATCAATATAATGGGCAATTTATACACATGTAATCCTTGTCTTAGTTTTGAACCACATTATCATTGGTTCATTTTATTGGGAAATATAAGCTGGAATGATCATAAGTCATAAATGCCCAAAATTTATAAATTTTTCATTAATAATGTTTACTATGATATTATCTTACTATACATTATCTTAATAAATATAAAGAACACAAAAACTACAAGAACCAGACTCAAAAAAAAAATACTTTCCATATATCAGATCATTGGATCAGGGACTCGAACTCATGAAATTTCATTGACCAATTACAAAATTTACTAATTACGTCATTGTCATAAGTACAAGTGGTCTTAAAGACTCCCTATATATGCATATACATGATCGTTTCCTTAATCTTTATTTTTTATTAACATTCAGTTATTATTTGAATTGATAATTAACATATATAATCTATAAAAAAAGTATAAATATTAATAAATAAACAATTATGTTAATATTTTAAATAAATTATTTCCCATTAATTAAACATGTCTGTGAGTGAGTAAACTTAAATATTGACAATCACTTTGAAAATCAATTCAAAAAATTTGAAGAGGAAATTAGCAATAGTAATACTGACTTTTAACTATGAACAAAAAAGATTGTTTCTATATTAAGAAACAAAGAAGACAGAATAATTGTTGTTCTCATACATGCAGGTGTGAAATCTTTAAAAATTTCACACCTGCATTTTTTACTGTACTCCACTTATTATCTTTAAGATTTGTTTTATATATAGAGATACAAATAAAGTGTTAAGTTTATTTTAAAAAAATACATAACTTATTTAATTGATCCCCTCAGTTTCTATATAAAATGTTTGTCTTGATTTACATGATTTTCATTTATGTGGTAGTTTTGCAATATAATAGGATCTTTTTTAAAATTGAAATTGTAAGAGAGAAATATTAAATCAATTTTTAATGATAAAGAATTACATAAAAGTTTAGTTTTATATTCACACAATTAAAAATTATATGATGATAAACCTAAAACGTTTTAATTAAATATTTTTGGATTAATTGAATTTATTGTCATTAAATTGAAATGTCTAATAAATATCATATAATTTTGTTTTTATGTAGATGCTTCTAATGCAACAGCTTTAATGAGCACAAATGTATTATCATTTTTATTTCTAACAAAGCATCGCAAGGTAATTCATATAAAATTAATAGAATAAAAAAACAGTAATAGTTAAAATTAGCAATAATATATGATTGATAATTCTGTACTTCCAGGGAGCTACATTAAACCAGCTTGTGCAAAGTTTAAATTGGTTAAAAGATGAAATCATTAACAGGAAAAGAGATGTTGGATTTTCTGGCAACTCAGTTGATATAATCAAACATGCTTGTAACTTACTAGGAAAAGATCTTGTTACAACAGAAACAATCGAAATGGAATGGTCATCATTTGATATGCCAAATAATAACGTTAAGATATACTTCTTTAAACCTATTATTAGGTTGCCTTATGTATTGGAATTACAGTACTATTCAAATTCATTATTATCAATATTTTTACTTGATAGCATAGTTGGTGAGTTGAATTTTTTTCTTATTTCATGTTTTTTTTTTCTTGAATGAATTGATATAAATTTTGTTTCAGTAAATGCATTGTTTGCTCTACTGGATGAGGAAATTGAGCAGTGGAGAGGCTGTGAGAGTAAATTAGTAGTTCTTCGTCAAAAATTAATAACTAAATCTTTGGAGCTTTGTGATATTTTACAATATGAATTTATATTTACTCCAGTGAGTAATTAAAATTCTCTTAATCAATTGATTATTAATCATTATTTAATATGTTTACATCATTAATTATTTTTTAATTAACAATTTACTAGCCATGTACATGCCTCACTGTTTTATTAAATGAAACTATAGATAGAATGATTATATCAGAATTATTAAGAAGTATAGGTGTAAGTAAAATTGTATATTATTATATTTTGATTAAAATATTATAATGATATTTAAAATAATAGTATTGGTTAATACCAATATTTAGCAATGAATTTGCTTTGTGTTCTCAAATTTTAAAATATTTTTATAAGAAAAAAAATTGAAAGTTCATGAATGACTAGAATTTAGATGATATAATATTGAACAGAAATTTGATCATAAACTTATTTTTTCTCTAGATTGTAGGATATGGTAGAGGAACAAAAATAGAACGAGCTTGGATTAACCGTCCAGTAACTGATTTAGATTGGCATGAAAGTTCAGATGAAGAAGATGATTTTCCATTAAGAGATGAACAATTACAAGTAAGTAATATATTGGAATTAAAAATATTAAATCTTAAATATGAAACAGATTTGATGATGTATTCACCAAGAATAATTATTATCTGGTAAAATCTAATTATGAGGAAGATATTATCCATGTCTATTAATAAAACAGTTAATATTAAATATTGCTAACCAAGTTAAAGTTCACTGAATCAATCATATGATGCTTTCCATGATTTTATTTTAGTTATTTAGTTTTTATTTTATTTACACATTTGTATTATATCATTGTATTAATTTTATTTATTTATCTATTTTTTACGTTTTATGTTTGTTTATTCTGTCATCATCCACCTTTGTAACCATAGCAACTTAATATTATTCTATGTTGTTTAAAATTTAAATTTTTAAAAAACATTCTATTCTTTGAATAGCCTGAAGAGCTATTCAGCTATTCAGATGAGCCGAAAACATTTGTTCTATTTTATTAAAAATTACTCATTGCCAAAAGTGCTTATTTATTGAAGGTTTTATTGTGTTTATATAGTAGAGGCAATTTATAGTTGACTATGACACTTTCTGTGCTTTAATTTTTGTCATTTTCATTAAATTTGGTCGTCTTGTTTTCTTAGATTGGGTTCCAATAAACTATATCAATTTTAAGATAAATTTTAGGCTTTCTTGTAGCACAGCCTTTATTTACACATCCTTTTACATTGCAATGACTTAACAATTATTAAAAATTAAATCCCAATAATATTCTCAAGAAACTTAAAATAAAGCAGTCAACTATGGTATTTAAGATGCATTTCAGCACAGTGCCCTTTTGAGTTACAACCAATGTTAACTGCAAAAAATTTATATAAAATTCCTTAAAAAAACTGAAAAATATTTAAGATATTCCAACTTAAAAATTATTTTTTAAATTACCTTTATCTAACAGAATTCTTCTTCATATTTAATTAATTACAATAAAAATCCTTTAAAATAAATTTAGACAATTGTTGTTCCATTGTATATTCCTTTTTTCATAGTTATTAAGTAATTAACATAAAATTAAGATGTATATCGTAAGATTCAAGATACATTTTAGGCTTCCTTGCAGCACAGCCTTTATATAAATTTTATTCAAAATAAATAATAGGTTACACAAGATATTGCTTTAGCTCCTGTGAATATTTTTTCTCATAACATCAGCAAGATTTTATTCACATCATCACTGATGGGAATAAAATCTTGATGTGTTTTTAATATACTTCAGTGTTTTTAATACTTAATAAAATTATGTTTTTAATATACTTAATTTCCAATATCTCCTAACAATATATGTGTAAATTTTATTTAAAATACTTAAAATTGGAAAAATAATATAAATAGAATGAAAATATTTGTTAATTTTATTAAAATAAATAGTATTAAGCAAGTATGACTTGATATTTTATTCTGCAGTTTGTGATATTGATTGTATTGATTAAAGAAATTATCTACGGTCCAATTAGAATATATCTGCAACCATTATAACTGTTTCTGTAAAAGAGGAAATATTTTTAGACTTTGTTAGATTTTTGATATGAATTTGAAAGCTTTTAAAAATTCATCTAAAACTATTCAAATGATATCAATTATTGCTTAGAATGACTAAATTTTAATGAATTTATAATAATTATATGGCAAAACTTACTTCATTTATCAAAATTTGCATAATACTTATTTTTTTATACATTGCATAAAAAAAACAACTTTTCAGAAACCTTTAAAGTGTTCTCTACATTACATAAAATGATGAGAAGTAAGATACAGTTTGATTAATACAATGCATTAATTGATTCAAAACTTTGATATAAGTAATATTTGTTTATTACTTTCTAATATAAATTATATATTACATATATACCAGTATTTAAAATAATAGAAGTACAGTGGTGCCTCACAATTCGACACTAATCCGTCACTGAAGTAATGTTGAATTGAGAAACTGTCAAATTGAGGGACAATATTTCCCATTTAAAACTATGTAGAATAGATTAATTCATTATCGGGCCCCATCCCACTCCCCTAACGGGTGAGGTGAGAGAGATACACAATATTATTTACTTTATTAATTAAATAATTTAACGAAATAATATACAGTTCAATGCTCGATATCCGCCATTAAAAGCAGTCTCATTGAGTTATAATGGTCATGTGCAAGAATTGCGTGCTCATTATGATCCAATGAGACTGCTCAGTTACTATGCAGACGATCTTAGTAATCTAATGATATTGATCAACTAACATGTCACGTGGTCACTGTAACCCAATGAGGTGGTTTAAATAACGATGATCTTCATCTTTCATCTTTATCTAGTAATTTACGCCAATTATAATTAAAAAAAAATTTTCTAATAATCAATACCTATCTTAAGGCCCTGCCTAAATTTCCTAACGACAAAAGTTTTTTCATAAAAATCTATTCGGTAAACAAAAGTTGTTTCATAAAAATCCATTCAGCCGTTCTTGTGTTATAAGTGTACACGTGCGCTCAGGCATTTCAGATTTATAATATTTATAGATTTAGAGTTATTTATTTTGCGTATTAGAACCTCAATATACATAATATATATAACATAATATTTTAACAGAGCATAAACATGTTCTATATGTTAATGTTGTATGTTAAGATATGGTACAGTATTCAATCATTTAAAATAATATTAGTTTTTTAAAGGGTATACTCTAAAGTTTGTAGTAAATGGATTCTACGATTGTAATTCTACCGCAATTTTGTTATAATTGTATATCTTTAGATACGCACAACATTAAAAATAATAGAAGTTGGCGATAGATTTTTGAAATCTGAAATGTATACTTTAACATGGATGAAGTATGATCATGATGATTCATTACTATGTCTGAAATATGTGTGCATATATAGTTTTATAAAATGTATGGTTTATTAATAAATTAATTTTTTTTTAGTAAAAATACAATTTAAGTTTAATGAATATATAAAAACTATTTTATTTCCTAATAAAAATAACGAATATAATATTAGAAAACAAAAATAGTCTTTACAGATCCATATGCTTTAAATCAATGAACTAAGTATTTTTTGGCTAAAATGGAAATGCTTTATTAAAGAATTTTTATTAAGGATAGACATAATCGATAATTGATTTAATCGAGAACAATTATACACGCCTAAATACATTTAAAATCTATAAGAAGTTTCATTTAAATTATCGACGGAAATATTTATTGATAATATCACTTTGATCAGGATTGTACCTGTTTATCCACGTTCAATTATATTTTTCATTTATTTTATTTAGTATATTAATTTTCAAAATTAATATCTCTTTCACTCTTTCGATTTACTTTTACATTCCATTAACTAACACAGCCCATTATATTGATAAAAAGTTACGATATTTACATTCTATTGACTATTTAGGATGCCCCGTTATACAAACGAACGGCTTTGTTTGCACAAAAATGGCGGAAAGAAGGTGACGTGATACTGAGCAGTCTATGGCAGTGCTGCGTTGTCGGCAAATGCACCGGAAAAGTGTGTCGCTACTTTCCGTATCTAGTACTTTAGGACACTAGGGATTCTGATCATCACCACCTGGTGTTGACTAGAGTCCCTATTACCCTAGATATATGGAGTACCGCTTCAGCCGCCATTTTATATCCTCTCGCCCATCGATAATCACGGGTAACTTTATGGAAAGTAAATCATAATACTATATTTCTTTTCTAATTTATAAATATAGCGGTGGCGTGTCTGGCCACCGAAGATAGTACTGTATTTGAAAAAGTTTTCCTTCTAATAATTTGTAAATACTTCTCGCTATCTGTAATTTCTTTTACCTGGCGGCCGAGGAAAAAATCTATGACCCTTTTCTGTTCGATTAGAACAATTTACAGCGCTATAACCAGGCATGTACCGAAAATATAACCAGAAAGCCTAAACCCAGAAAGCCGCGATGATAACTCCCTACCTAACGGGATATAAAATGGCCGATTTGGCGGCATCTAGTGGCGTGAAGGAATGCGCTATTTTATATATCTAGAGACTAGTACCGACATCTATACCGGTTAAATCAACGTCATATCTATACGGAGCCGTGGCGGCCATAGATATCGACGATAGATAAGCGATAGGCAACGTCCCTACGTTACCCTTACGCCGTTAACACTTACCGCCATCTAGTGTTAAAGTACGAAACAAAATTTTGATTTAATCCTATAGGATTAAACCATCCTAGAGGATAAATTACGCGGCGTCGAGGTGACCGTTAACGGTAGAAGGTGGATACCAATTTCGTGGAAATACGGAAAGCAGTAGACACAGCGGAGAAGACACAAACAGTCACCGGCCACTCTATCTTACCAGACTCGCCAAATTTTATAATTAATCATTTAGCTTGGCCGTAGTTATTTACATTCGATATTTAATTAATAATTATCGATATACCAATTTTTTAAGTACAGAATTCAATGGGTCGACGTCCGACGTTCTTTAAAAAACATTTTAACTACGTACCCCCATCTATCGGTAGAAATAATAGTTTTATTAAACAATTGTATTATTAAAGGCGAGTGACGGGCCAGTTTTATATGTTTATTCGACACTAATTCTTCTTATAATTTTTTCACCGGTCCGAAATTGGTGGCTTTTTTTTTTATTATTTTAAATCAGTGGTTCTCAACCTTTTTCTGTCGAGGAACACCTAAATTTTAATATTTTAAAATTTGGCGGAGTACCTAAATATTTTAAATAATAATTTGGATTTAACAGCGAATTTTTATTAGCAGTATTTATATATTTATTCTTATTTATTACATTCGGATTACAGACACTGGTACACAGAATGGTTAAATGGCGGCTCTTATTAAGTTATAGCGCCACCCGCGGCTTTTATCGTTTTAGATAAATTATAATTTTAATTTAACTTTTATTCCTTAATTTTTAAATTACGAATAACGACAAAAAATTTTGGCTGTGGCAGAAATTGGAGATTTTTCTAACGATACCTTATTTATAGGAATCGGTACAGTCGAAAGGGATAGCCGGCCACCACGTTTCACTATTAACACGGTTCATACAGTTATATACATACGATTGGTCGTTAATTTTCGCGGCACACCGTGGAAAGTTTGGCGTCAGAGTGGTCGAGAACCACCGCTTTAAATATACAACGAGGGTAAAAAAGAGCGACAGACCGTATAAATATCGGATTAAAAATAAACTTATTAATAATATTTATGGTTATTATTATTCGATTTTTAGTTAAAATACAATTTTTAAGCGATTACTCGACCTACGGTATTTGATTAAATTATTAAAAATACCAACACAAGATGGCAGCCAGCCACCGAAAGTTACGGTCTTAAATATAATGTTGGAAGATATTTAAAATTTATAAACGACGATTGTATTAAATAAAGATATGTAACCCATTAAATATACGCTATTCGAAATAAATAGACTTTAAAAGAATGGAGCCTATCGGGAAATTTTTCAAACTGCCTAGACGATTGGAAATCGCGCTCTATATATCGAGTACGGAATTTTTTAACTTTAGCGGTCTTAATTTTTCGGACCTTCCCCAGATAAAAGTTTTTATTTTATTAAATCTACCGTTAAATAAAATATAGCAGGTTTTAAGGCTAGTAAGTTTCGGTGGTAAGAAATAGTTTTTTTAAGAGAAATAATAATAGAAAACTTTTATATTAAATAATAGAATTTAACTAATATTTTTTCCAATTAATTTTCGGATAAAGGTTAACGCCACAAATATTAAAAATACGTAAATATTTATTATCGGGTCTAAATTATACGTAAAATATTTGATTAAACTAGAAGATTTTCCAGAACTTAAAAATTATAATATAGGGCGTACGAATTTTAGCCGAAAAATATTGGTTTTCCATAACCGAAAGTTTTTTTTTTCCTCTCGATTCGATTAAATAATTTCGAATATGAATAAGTTTATAAACTGGAGGCAGCGCCATCTTCGGTAGGTAGACCGTATTAGGATGGTGCTTAAAGTCGTTTGGCCGTCGTTAAGTTCGGTAGATAGTGGATCAAAAATTTACATAGAAGATAATTGGTTGTTTCCGTGATATTTTGTCTAAAAGAAAACCTCTACCGACCAATGGTTTGGAAGTAATTGAATAATTGTATATTTTACGTTAAGGATAAACTATTTTTAACCTTTCCTTCGAGAAGTATGTATTTATTATATTTTTCCAGCCGTATAGGTAAATAGTCGTTAGACTATTTACCTATACGCCTATTATATTGTATTACCCGGTTATCTATAAAGCGGACGTATTTTATGTAAAGGAGACGTACGGAAACCGAGGGTAAAAGTTACGATCTGGGGTTTTTCGATTTTTAAAAAGGGCACCGAAATCCATCGATTTTCAAAAAACTTACCAGGACGGTAGCCTTATTACTATTTTTAATCTATAAAATATACGGACGTAAATTTAGTCGAAAATTTTATTTTATCCATAAATTCATTTATTTTGTTTTTATATTTTCCAACAGAATTTGGAATTCTTCCAGACGGAAAACTCGACTAAGATACTTTTAAAATATATATTTAAGATTTAAAATTAAAATGGCGGCCGGGATAGGCTTTTAGCTATTCGGTGGAGGTAGTTACGGCCCAAACTTTCCCAGCTAAACACTTTTAGGCGGATAAAAGATTCGAACGCGCCTCCACCGCGTACCGTAACGTTATAGGCCACTCTCTCCGCCCGAAAGTTCGATACAACTTTATGGCCGACAGGCTGGGACTCCAGCCAGAAAATTGACCACCGACCAGTTTTAAAGCGGCCATTTTGGGGGAAATTTGTTAGGGGCAGAAATAAGAAACGTATATTATTCGCCAGTTTATGGTTAATAACATACGGAACGTTAACGGTGTTTGGAGGAGGATACCGAGACTATAATTAATAGGGCGGACGCTTAGGAGGTAACACCGGCGGTAGTAAGTTTTTAGGAAGGAATTAAGCGAGTGACGTTAATTATTTAGCCATATACGGGTGAAAGAGGAGACGTAACCGAGGCCCGAATTCCGCTTTCCAGAACAGAAAAGAAATAGTTCCGAATGGAAACAATTTCTGTCGAGCCCAGCCTTATTCGGTCCTGGCCAGCGGCTAAATGGTCCGAGTTTTTTAAGTATTTCCACCACCAGAAGTGGGCCGCACTCAACTTTTCCCCTCCATATTTAAGGCCAGTCGGGGAGATGACTAAGGGGGCGGGGCCGGGCTCGGTACTCCGGGATCCTCCGGCCAGTGGCGTAGCCGACTGTCGGCGGACCCCGCCAGGCGGGGGGGCCTGGGCCCTAACTCACCCGAAGAAAGAAACCGTCGGCCTCTTCACTCCGCCCGTTCTCCCCGGTGGCGACTATTTATTTTCCGGACGGAAACGGAGTCTGGAAAGCGGGTACACCGAACCAGGCCCGATCCGTTGTCGGCTGTGGGGCCCGGCCGTTTTACCACCAGCGGCCGGTACTATACGTTAAGCCGATTTTTCTTTCGGGTTTTTCTATATGGGAAGCGCGGAATCCGGCGCCACCTATCCGATCTCGTTTTTTAGATGGATCCATTTCCGGGTATCGGTGGTCCAGGCTTTTCTTCGGAAGGCGTTATTTTACCCCCATTCTATATGGAGAGGATGTGGCCGACCTATTTATTATCGATTTCTCGGCTATTTTCGGTAGGTTTTAACACGCCACGGGTGGAAATACTTAAAAAACTTACGTCTAGTACGGTCCGGCCCGCGTTGACCCGGTCGACGGAACGCTAAAAACGGGCAAAGTGGTTAATTATAAAGGGCTTTACTCCCATTTGTCCGGCTATTAAAAGAAAAATTAGGCCTTTCTTCTAGTACGGTCCGGCCCGCGTTGACCCGGTCGACGGAACGCTTAATGGCGGCTAAAAACGGGCAAAGTGGTGAATTATAAAGGGCTTTACTCCCATTTGTCCGGCTATTAAAAGAAAAATTAGGCCTTTCTCTGGTAAAATGAACTTATTATAAACGGCCACCAGTCGACTAAAGAATGATGAGGTCCGAATATTAAAGATGTAGCTCGGAAGAATAACTGGATTTCCGGGATGGGCGCGATTTTATCGGCAGATTTACGGGGAACTACAGGCCTGTGTCCACTGTCCCGGTTTCACCGAGTACTCGGCTTGACCGTCGTTGAAAACGAAGAGAACCGGCGGCCGTCTAGCCGGCGAACCACAGGACCAATCGGATGATTGGTGAGATTTACTAAATCTAACCAATTGACCAGCGACTAACCAAATAATTTGTCAAAATAATAACGACTTCTCTGGTTTGTGTCGGAAAATTGTCGCGTGTCATTTCAGCGCTGGCAAATTTTCAGTAAAAATCTATGAATAATAATGTTTTTAATAAGGCGAAAGAACTGATTAGGATTGTTTGGATCTCTTTTCGTGCTTAAAAAAAAACAATTCGTCACTTAAAAGTCGACTGATCTCGAATGATAAAAGCTATAATATACTTTTCATCCACTTTTGTACGATGAAATATACGTTGTTGTCGAATATTTTATTTTATTTTTAACATAAAATCACTAAATTTGGGTACATATCGCGATAAACGTGCGTGGCCATCGTACTATTAGTCGAAGATTAAAACGAATACGGTATGACGTCGTTGTTAAATTTTCACCCATTGGTCGAAAGCCATTTGGCCGAGTCCGGCGGAATTTAAAGTCGACAGACCGGCCCGGCCATCGGCAAAACTGGTAGCCCGGTTACCGTGGCGACTGCCGGGTGTCCGGTAAAACCGGGACAGTGGACACCCGCCTTACCACGGACGGAAGATTCTACGGTCGGAAGCGGTAATTCCCTAAGTGGGTGGCACCCGGATCCATAGTTCTTCGTCCGCTATACGAAAAATCCACCACCCGGGAAATGTGTCGAGCGGCCAAGAATTTGTCGTCCGCTTTTATAAGTAACTTAATTTTTGATATATTAAAAATTGTAAAATAAGCAGCGGACGGTGGTGGTAAAACAGAGTTTCGATTCGAATCCCTACGGTATACGACTACCATTTATTAGACCGTATTTCCATCTACTCTTTAATTAATTACGGCTAAATACCATTTATTAACATGGCTGGACGCTTAATATCCGGATCTAGTGGTAGCCTACGCGGATTTTTATTTCTTTTGGCGGCTAAGCCCGTACCCGATTACACGGTCGGAGTTAACGTTTTACCTCTCCCAAGTGGGGAAAACTTATAAAGCTCTTCTTAGTTAAATTCTCGCGTGCCCTATTCCCCCCCGTAGGTAGAGTATTCGGATTTAGTCCCGGTAAACGGTGGTAGGCGAAATACTCCGGACGGAAATTAATCCAAACAGAGTGGGTGATCGGTTAACGAACAGTTCGGATAACGAACACTTTTTTGAAAGATTTTTATGTTCGGTTAACGAACACTTCACAGAACAAATTCTGGGACCCGCGGATTGACCGAATGACAGATCAGCCGGATGGCTGCGTGGTAAAGTTGTGGCTTACCATTCTGGAGGATCCGGGGGTCCAACTCCTCCAATTTTTAGGAGGGATCTGGGTCCGGACCATTGAAACCCATCCTTCAATCTTCCGGTTGACCCCATCATGGGTGATGATCGAGCCATAATCGGCCTGTGATGATGGCGGCTCCATAAGTGGCCGCCGCCAGATAAAAATATTCCGTGAGGATAGTTCGGCTTAACTAACCTAACGGAATGACGGGCTTAGGTCTGGCGCGCTGGTGGACTTATGGATAAGGATGGAAGAAAAGTAGTTTTCCCGATTAAAATGAACTCGGAGACAACCCAATAGATTGAATTCTTAGCTTTTGCACATCCATGTTTGGTAATTCGACATAACTTTATTTGGAATTTTATGATAATATGGCTTATGACTTCACAAAAATGACTTCTAATTATAAAAATTAAGATAATATCTAACATTTTTAGATAATTTGTTTTCCAATTTGGCATATCACAAAATTTGCAAGGTATATCACAAACTTCTCCATAGTTAAACCTATCTTTGTATTTGAATTATGTACAGGAACACCTTGCATAGTGTGGTTTTGAACATTGCAGGTTTTGGTCTAACGCAATTTTTATTATTATAGATATCAATATTGGCAATCCCAAAGTGCTACAGATGACAATCGAAAGTCACTTTTATACAGTAGTTTTTCAATTAGCTGTCATGTAGATATGTTCTTTCCCCACAGCATTTTATTATTTATGTTAATATTAGTATTTAATATTCTTTTATTATTTAAGTATGAATGAAGAGAGACAATGCTATTCAGTGGCCAGGTCCATTTTTTTTCTTTTTTTAATTTTGGCATTCGGTTTAAATTTTTAATTCATATGACATAAGATTTTTAAATATATATATATAAATTATTTTTATATTTAATGTCTGAAAAGTATTAAAAGTATGAAATTTATTAATTAAAAGTATTTTGTTCCTGGAATAACAAAAAAAATGACATTAGAGAAGAAACTGAAAATTATAAAATGTCATGAGAATGCCGCTTCGTTTGCTAAAATATCATGTCAGAATTCAACGAATGAGTTTTAAGGCTCGTGTCCACATGCAATTATCAGTCAGTCAACTATTTAATTGCAAGAGTGAGAACAAATGACTCCTATGAGATGGCACTACTAGCAACTCTTTTGTCAGCAGATTAAACAATGGGAGTCATTTGTTCCCACTCCTGCAATTAAATAGTTGACCAATTGATAATTGCATATGATGTGAGGCTTAATGTTTTCTACAACTTTTATATCATTTTAAAATAATTTTCTTTGTTATTTAGTTAATGAAAATAAATATTTTTTTCATTTTTAAACATTTTTATTATCCTAAAACTTTGTAATAAATAAATTAAATTGAAATCCATTATAAATAGACCTCAAACAACATGGTTTTGCATAGTGTGGACACTTCTTGGAACCAATTAACCACGCTATGCAAGGTATTTATGTATTCTGCCTATATTTTTATTAAGAATTTGGAAAGTAAACTAATCTTAGCATTTTTTTTTCTTTTTTTAATTTATGCATTCGGTTTAAATTTTTAATTCATGTGATATGAGATTTTTAAATATACAGGGTCCGGCAAAAAGATCTGATGGTTTTTAATTAAAAATAACGCATTTATTACAAAACCTTTAAACATGTTTGTTTATGCAACATATTGGGGTACATGTGCCATTTAACAGACAGTAACACAAACCTTGAAAACAAAGTCTTAGGTTGTGAAGATGACGTCATCCAAGTGATGTCCATTTCTCGCCATGCACTCCAAGTCTCTTGCTGAAGCTGTCAAAAACACGCCCCAACATTTGCTGTGGTATGGCAGCGATTTCCGTGCTTATGGCCCCTTTAGGTTCATTCAATGTGCGAGGTTTGTTTACGTACACCCTCGATTTCAGGTATCCCCACAAGAAGAAATCACAGACACTGAGATCTGGGGAACCGGCGGGCGAAGCAATGTTACCATTATGAGAAATTAGGCGACCAGGGAACTTTACCCTTAAAAACTGCATCACAATGTTTGATGTGTGGGCAGTTCCCCCTTCTTGCTGGAACCACATTTGGTTGCGATTTAGGCGTCTTTGTCTAAGTTCGGGTAGCAGGAAATTTTCCAGCATTGACAGGTAACGCTCTGCAGTCACGGCAACAGTTTGCCCTGCATTATCCTCAAAGAAATATGGCCCAATTACACACTATTTGGTAACTCCACACCACACTGTCACTTTCGCATTGTGAAGGGGACATTCATGCATCTCTCTCGGGTTTTGAACAGACCAATAGCGGAAGTTCTGTTTGTTCACATGACCAGATAAATGGAAATGAGCTTCGTCGCTCATCATGAGAACCATGCCATCAGTCATCACATCAATCATTTGCTGTGAAAATGTTACGTGATTTGCGTAATCTTGAGGTGTTAGTTGCTGAACAACAGCCAATTTGTACGGGTGACAGTGTAAATCATAATGAAGTATTCGCCGTATGCTGCGATCAGAAAGATGCATAGCAGAAGTGTGTTTACAAGCTGGCCGGTTCAGACTAATCTCCACAGCTTGTCTGACACGCTCAATGTTGTCTGATGTCCTGACTGACCTTGGACGACCTGTTGACTTCCGTTTGAGAGCTGAACCTGTTTCTCTGAAGTTTTTCACCCATAACAATATTGTGTTACAAGACGGAACACGTTTTCTTCGACCCACGTTGAAATGTTGGCGGAATTGACGCTGAATTACAACGCAAGAATCACCACTTTTAAAAAATGTTTCAACGACAAATGCACGGTGCGCACTCGACCACTGCTCCATGGCTACTGAACTGGCGTCACATGCGCAGAAGTTGATCATGGCGAGAAATGGACACCACTTGGATGACGTCATCTTCACAACCTAAGACTTTGTTTTCAAGGTTTGTGTTACTGTCTGTTAAATGGCACATGTACCCCAATATGTTGCATAAATAAACATGTTTAAAGGTTTTGTAATAAGTGCGTTATTTTTAATTAAAAACCATCAGATCTTTTTGCCGGACCCTGTATAATAAATGATGTAATTTAAAGTAATACAATTATAAAATTTATATAGGAAGAAAAATTCACATCATCTAAAGATAAATGGCATTGTTTTAATTGCTAACAAATATTTGGTTGGAGAATAAAACAACTATTCATTTTACTAGAATTGAGAAATTCAATCACTATTGAGATTAAGAAAAAATAAACTTTTTGTTTGTCATAACTTTATTCATTTTTGAACATCTCACTAATAATATATGTACAATATATAAAGATAAAATGAATATGCAGTGCAACAGCTTCTCTACCTCACCATTATTCGATAGGTAAACAAATATTCGAGAAATGTTGATTGGCTGTGAAAATATCATCATGTGTGACATTGTTTTAAAACTTCACCAGGATCGCAGCTAGCGATGTCTTATGAAATGGTCACATGGTTAGAGAAATTGCATCTGACGTCAGATTGCAGTTGATGCCATTGACTAATTTGTGGCTGGCCTAAGTATGATCATTGCAATTAGAGTTCCCAATACTGGTCAAAATCTTAATACTAATATTTTGATTTGATATTTTTAATTTATGAAACGGATCCCATTATTAATATTGGTATACCAGAAACAAACATTTTTTCAATAAATTTTTATCACATGATAATGCTTTAAATCTAATTTTATTACAATAATAAATATTGTATTCTGACAAAAATTATTAAAAATACAGTTTTGCAAAAATAAATATATAATGATGATGTAAATTTTTGTTCTCTTTTTTAGTTTTATGATATATCAGGTTTCCATTACATTTGTATTGTATATTACAATCTTTTGACTAAAAAAATCAGTAATATTAATGATTTATTAAAAGTGATTTTTATTCATTTAGTGCATATATTGAATACAGTAGATAATCTCCATAAAACATGAAGAGTTATACAAAAAAACTTTCAGAACATTACAATACATTTAAAGATTGCTAAAAAATTTTTTTAAATTGTTGCATTTATATGATTTGATTAGATCAATGTTTCTCAAACTTTACCTCTCTGCAGACCTTTTTTTAAGCAAAAAGAAACTCCAAAAAAAAAAGACCTCCAGTGTTGAGTTATTTAAGTTTTCAGAGCATATAAGCAAAACAAATAGATTAAATTAGAATCTAGTCTATATTTTTCTGTTCAGTTAGGATTATGATTTATTAATTTTTTATTTTTAAGCTTATTATTGATATTATTATTATTATTATTATGAAGATATTCCTAACATAAATAGCAGACTAGTAAATTTTTTCTTTATGTATAAGTAAAATGATCAAAAATTACTTTTCAGATGTGTTATGCAACTATTTTTATTGGGAGTTAACAGTAGAAGTCCTGTTGTTATGGAAAGTATTACTTTGCCTTGTCTCAAAATTTTGCAAATGTTAATTAGGCCTGAACCACCTGTTAGTAAAAAACATAAAGATAAAACTATTGATTCCCTTTCAACTGTCAGAGCAACTGGTAATAATTTAAAATTATCATTGTTTTTTATTGTAATTTTTTTTATAGAGTAATAATTTATTTATTTATTTTTAAAGGTATGTCTGTCAGAGTGGATTTGTCAAAGTGGCTTGCAGGTGATTCCAAACATTCGTATCGAGCTTGGAAGCAACATGCTCCAGCAAAATTAATAGAAAGTACTCCTATTAATAAACTGAAAAAAGAAGAAGTTCATTCACTTTATTTAATGGAAAAGTTTGGGAAAAGATGGCAAGAAAAGACGAGTCATCGTGTCATGCAATTAAAACTTTTGCAATCCAATTGGCTTCGTAGTGTAATGTTTAATCCTTCATCTCAAGCAGCTAGAACCATGGCCTGTTCTGTGATAGAAGCTTTATGTCAGGTAAAGATTCATATATTTCCAATTATATAATTTAATTATAATTATTATATTTATTGTTGTATTAACAATATTGTATTCTTTGAACACTGAGATATTAACTAAATCATTAAATGAATTTTTGAAAATTTTTGTGTAATGTGAAATTGTATTATTTGGATATAAATTTCCTATAAAAATTAATAAGAATAGGGTGTTTTATGTTCAAGAGACAATAATTTAAAAATAGACCATTTTGAAATATATTTAAAGTTGCATTGATAAGCAAATTGGCAGATTACCAATTAATCAGAATTCAAAACTTATTGATGATATCAATAAGTTAATAGATTCTTATATACAAGACAAGATCCAATTAGGCGAAGAAATGTTTATTTACTCTCATAAATTTGAAATATTTTAAAGTTAATAAAGTTGAGAGAGGATGTCTACAAAATCATTCTTTTGCAAAAATTACAAGTTAAAGATGTTAAGATAGAATACAAATATTATAATATTCTAGAAGGATTTTTAAATACAGGCGATTCTCATTATTTACGGATTCAACTATTTGCGAAAATTTATTTGTAACCACAAAATTGATTTCTGTGGCGCTTTCATCTTATTTGCAGATTCTTGATGAATTATCCTTGTTCACTGCAAGTCCCACAGAAAAATGTGATCTATGCTTGAATGCAGCCTCAAATTTAGACACCTGACTTCCTGCACATTTGCTGCTGAGATTTTAGAAGATTTGAAACAAAAAACAATGCAGACAAGGCTGACACAGTTTTTCAATTGTTTCAGGAAGACAATGTGTCAGCTCCCACATTAAAGAATTACCCAGCAAAAATAAGATTATATACTACATAGTTAGTGTTTTAAAAAATTAAATAAAGATTATTGTAATTATAATACTATATAGAGTACTGTACACTGCATACACTGAATAGGATTTAAAGTCCGAAAGTTACTTAATATACATTAAATAAGGTGTCTTTAAATAGAAAAACACACACAAAGCAAGAATGAAAATGTTGGGAAGAAAAGTTTGCAACAGAACTGTGGAATACTGAACCATTGTGCCTATAGAAAATATAATTAGGTTAACTCTATATTTTCCATAGGCACATTGGTTCAGTATTCACGAAGAATTTACAGAAAGTAACTACCATGAATAACAAGAATTGACTGTACAGTCTATGACAGAAAGGTTTTGACATCTACCGTAGGGGCTGTATTAGAGGAAGAGGAAACTGGTCCAAAATGATCCGTCAGGGTGAAACGATCCCTCCCAATTGTAAGGTTTACCGTCACCTGTTGAGAAACCAGCAAAGCTTGTAGTACTACAAACAAGATGGCGATTACATCCTAGTTAGGTTAGGTCAGTGTATTTTGGGATGTGCCAAAATCAATATCTACCACCTAAGGTATCAGAATTTTAGTTAACTGATATTTCTTTTACTTCCAGAAACATGGAATAACATCTTAAGCAGATATAATAAACTTATTTTTGCTGTGTGTTTACCTACTGTTTTATTTGCAATTAATGAATAATGCAATCATTTACTAATTGTAATTATCTGAAGCGAAATGATCAGATAATTACAATTAGCCGCAGGTAATTACAATTAGTGCAGATAATTACAATTAGCCGCAGGTAATTACATCATTTTATATACACTATGAGATCATTTGCCGCAGATAATTACAATTAGTGCAGATAATTACAATTAGCCGCAGGTAATTACATCATTTTATATACCCACCTGTCCAAAATCATCTTATAAAGATTATTTTGGACAGGTGGGTATATAAAATGATCCTTTGCATAGGTCTCGAATTTTTATTTTTTCACTTATTTCGAATGAATAATCCTCGAAGCGTTTACGATATTTTATAGTCGGTAGATTAATTTTCCAAAATATATAAAAAAATTAATCCAATAACTTAATTTTGATTTTTTGCTTAAGAGGATCATTTTAGACTAGTTTCCCCTATATAAATTAATACATGAGCATGAAAAAGAAATGAGAGTACGTACTATCAGAACGAGAGAATGAGTAAGAGTATGAGAAAAGTACAAGAGAAATGAGTAGTACTAATTTTTTCAGCAATACTTACAGCAGATTTCTTATCAGCTTCCAGTAGAAGAACTAAAACGATAGCAGAAGAGTACAAACTTCTTTTTCTCTTTCTAATATGGCAGGTATAAAGTCTGCTTGAATACTCCAATTTATAAGCCAAACTAACCAATAAAAAATCTGGGAAATTTTCTTGAACTTTGTAAAATAAGTAAGTTTCAATTTTCATTTCCACAATAGATTCGGCTTCAAATAATTTAGATAAGTATTTCAGTAATATTATGTTACATGTTTTTAGATATCTGAAAAGAAATCTTAGATATTGTATTGTTTATATCCAGTTACAATCATTGTTTCGATTATCATTTTACAGTGTTATATGTAATTTATATCTATGTATCGAATACCATTTGATTTTCATATCATAAAATGACAATTAAATTAATGCACATATATCAGAATATAATTAGCACATATATGTGTTGTTAATTATATAAAAATTAGAATGATTATATATCTTCATATTTTGCTCATTTCAAGAGAAATGAGCAAAATATGAAGATATCCAATCATTCTAGTAGAGAAACTGTTAATTTTGTTCTAACATAACTTGCTCATGTACCAAAATTATATGCATTTAAACTTCATAATTATTTTTTTAGATGTAAACAATTTTTGATTTAATCTGCTGATATGATTATCATCATTATTACTTCATCGAAACTTTACAACAAAATATTTTTTATGAGATCAAGATTTAAAATTTTTCTTTATTTTTTAATATTTAGAAGGATGTGATGTATATGTAAACAGTATATTCTCTGTGTGTCCTCACTAATAATATTTAAAATAATTAACAGATTTTTATAAAATTTAATAAGAATGTTCAGACTTAAGGCAAAGTTATGATTTTGTAGTTTCAATTAATTAAATATGGTGAATAGGCAAAGATTATGTCATAGAAGAACTTAAAATCGCTTCGTCTAACTCATTAGTCTCAATTCTTTAAAAATGGCGAAAGTTTAACCTTCTGATGCGGTTCTGAAATAACTTTAATAACTTTTGAACTAATCGAAAGGATGGAAAGCAGCATAAAACCGAACATAAAAGAATTAATCGATATATTTTTTATGAATTTCATCAGTAAGATTTTACCAATGAAGATGATCTAGATGGCATACATTTTAATTACTTTTTTAATAATTTTCTTTCATATATATGTATTCCACTTCAAAAAATGGCATATATATGAAAGAAAACTAGGCGATTAGTTATATCAGGTCATCCCAAAAATAATATCTTTTTTATATTGTACTTGTTCTAACATGTCTCGCCGCGTGGTAAAGCTTTGGCTTACTACTCTGGAGGATCCATGTCCGATACTTCCAGTTTTTCAGGAGGAATCTGGGCCCGGCCCGTTGAACCCCATATTTGATCCTCCAGAGTAGTCGATACTTCGTGTCCGATACTTCCAGTTTTTCAGGAGGAATCTGGGCCCGGCCCGTTGAACCCCATATTTGAAAATGGCATGTATATATATATATATATGAAAGAAAACTAGGCGATTAGTTATATCAGGTCATCCCAAAAATAATATCTTTTTTATATTGTACTTGTTCTAACATGTCTCGCCGCGTGGTAAAGCTTTGGCTTACTACTCTGGAGGATCCATGTCCGATACTTCCAGTTTTTCAGGAGGAATCTGGGCCCGGCCCGTTGAACCCCATATTCAACCATCCGGTTGACCCCATCATGGGTGCTGGCCAGCTGGTGATGGGCGCTATAAGTGGCAGTAGCCAGATACAGAATATCCCATAAGGATATGACGGATTAATATAACTAACCTAATCTAATCCTGTATATGCCACATCCTACTTATGTGCTTTTCTTGTGCTATCTGCATCCATTGGAAGCCAATTATTTTCCTTATATCATCTCTCCATTGTTTGCCTTGGCTAGGATGTTTTTTTCTCAGAAACCGCTCTATAATTTTTTTTATTAAGCCGTTTACTTCTTTTATCCAAATATTGGTCATGCAATTTCGGTTAGTAAATCTTCTAATATTTAACAAAAAACGGTGGAATTCTAAACACTATTTTCTATATTATACAGTTTTATTAACTTCATTTTATTGCATTGTTTGCTGCGAAGAGCGATCCTATTTATTTTCTTGATACAGCTGAAAAAAATGGCGAACTTAGAAAATTATAGAGCGGTTACTGAGAAGAAAACATCCTAGCCAAGGCAAACAATGGAGAGATGATATAAAGAAAATAATTGGCTTCCAATGGATGCAGATAGCACAAGATAAGCATATAAGTAGGATGTGGCATATACAGGATTAGATTAGGTTAGTTATATTAATCCGTCATATCCTTATGGGATATTCTGTATCTGGCTACTGCCACTTATAGCGCCTATCACAAGCTGGCCAGCACCCATGATGGGGTCAACCGGATGGTTGAATATGGGGTTCAACGGGCCGGGCCCAGATTCCTCCTGAAAAACTGGAAGTATCGGACATGGATCCTCCACGCTAAGAAGAGTTTTAAAATTTGATATTTCAATCATATAGAAATAAGTAAAATATTAATAAAATCGGAAACTGGTGAACGAGATGGATTATTAGCACCTTTATTTCCATTATAAATATAAAACCATAAAAAAATAAGTGATATTTTTTGCCATGTTGATCTGATTGGATATTAGCTATCACGTGATTCATAATAGCGAATTGTTGTACAGAGTGGAAAGTGACGACATCTCTCGACAAAAATAACCGATAATGAATTAATACAAATATATTTGCATGTTAAAATAAATTCAAATGATTATTAAAACACGATTAAATAAAAATGAATTTAATTATCGAAAATTAAAAATATTGCAGTAAAATATTTTATACTAATTTAAATTCTGCAACATTTCTAATTGTTTACTTCTCAACAGATGGAGCTGTAGACAATGATTATTAAACTTCCGCTAAACATCCACGTCATATGGCAGTAATGGCGGATAGTGGAGTTATTGTTTGTAAACAAAGAAAAACATTGTGCAGTCAAGCTAGAAATATTATTTTAAACGTATATAAGTATTTTGGAAAGCAGAAATCTGCAAAGTTATATCTTCAACGAAACTTCAATCTCTATTAGTATATCTGTATCGACAATTAAAAAAGAATTTAATGGAACAAAGCAAAACAGCAGACGATAACCTGGAAATTATAAACGTGCCAGTTAAGTTGTCAACAACGGTAAAGAAAAGGCATTTTAGTACAGTCAATTTTCGTTATTCGCGGATTCCGTATTCGTGAAAATTTATTTGTAACCACAAAATCGATATTCGCGGAGTTTTTGCGCTTTTTCGCGGACTCCTGCTGAGTTTACTGTTACTAATGGTTACGTTCAGCAGACTCAACTGTTCTAAGTGAGCAGATAAGTTGTAGCGGTAGTGATTAGTATATCTGCTGAACGGTAAATAGTAACAGGAGGCGCGATTATTGAAAGAAAATGAAACCAATTCAAAATGAATGAAACCAATGAAACCAAGAAATGACCCCATCATGGGCTTAGGGTGTTGGCCACCCTGTTATGGGCTCCATAAGTGGCCGCCGCCAGATACAGTATATCCCTCTTGCGATATGGCGGCTTCACTTACCTAACCTAATCTATGTATCTATCCTCCAGATATGATATTGTAAAAAGAATCTCAATAAAAGATCTATGGTTTGATTAAACTGTTGTAGATGTCAATCACTGTGTCAGGTGATTTCGTTCTCCCATTCCAACTCATGCGTCATCACCACATACAATCGCGTAAAGGAATCAGATATTTCAGTTCGAAAGCTGCATATAATGCCACGAAAAAGAAAAAACTGAGTAAAGCTACCAGGAAGACAGTTATAACACTGTATTCAGATGGAAGATGACAGAAAACAATTGCTGCACAACTGGGTATACGCAAAGCAAGTGTCAGCAAAATCGTCAAAAGGTTTAAAGATGAAAGCAGTACATGGGTGAAGCCGAGATCAGGACGTCCCCGAGGGACAACGAAAAGGAATGACTGAGGGCTAAAACTGCTGATACCGAAAATGAGAAGAAACAGTGCAAAGAGAAATCAACCATAAGTGGTATTCAGTGCTAAACAAAGATGTTTCAGTGAAGACGACGATAAGATGAATAAAATAACTTGGTTACACATTTTCTACCGCTGATAAGAAACCATATCCAACTGCAGCCATGAAATGCAGGCGTTTGAAATGGGCGCAAAACTAATGGGGCTGGGATGAAAACAGATGGAAGAAGGTTATTAATTAGTGACGAATGCCAATTCTGCACCATTAATGATGGAACACGAAGATACTTTGTAAAAAGGATAAAAACCTGTTTCCGAATGTTTATCTCGAACGGTTAAACATCCCCCTTCTGTTATGGTCTTTGGACATTCACCTTCGAAGGTCTGGGGAGTCTATGTTTCATCGATGGGAATGTGAATTTGGAAAAATATAAAACTATTTTGGCTGAATATCTATTGCCCAGCGCTAATTTCATGTTTCAACAGGATGGTGCACCTGCACACAAATCAAAAGCGACGCAGGAGTGATTCCATGAACAGGATATTGATGTTTTGGAATGGTCTGTCAACTCTCTAAACATGAACCTTATTTAGAACATCTGGAGAATGATGAAACGAAAAGTCACAAAAATGTCGAATTCTATCCAAAGAGGAGTTGGCTGCTACAGTTCAAGACGCACGGGTGCAGATCACCTCCCATGAATGTTGCAAAAATGTCGAATTCTATCAAAAGAGGAGTTGGCTGCTACAGTTCAAGACGCACGGGTGCAGATCACCTCCCATGAATGTTACAAACTTCTTACATCAATGCCAAGCGGACTGACATCCCTTATTCGGCAAAAAGTGAATCCTATAAAATATTAACTTAGCGACAACAGACTGTGTTTCTATACTTTTGTCTTCCAACTGCGGAGATTCTAATCTTCTGTCTCTGTGTGTTGTGGTTGCTTTATTTTTTTAGCAACAATATCATTTATTTAAATGAAACAAAACATCACCTGATTGCCGCTATCCTGCCACACCTGTGCAAATTATGTATTCATGTTTTGTGTTGTTTATAAATGCTTATTAAATGTTTTTCCGCAATCCGTCCTTGAGTTCATGCAATTTCTCTAAACTTTTGTCTCTAGGTGTAAATAATAACAAAACATATTTTCCTACTAAATAACTATTTGGTGTTTTACTTATATATTGGATATATCAGAGGCGGATCGCTAACGTTTGAGGCTCTGGAATAACACGGTTTGGGATCTACCCAATTAATTCAAATTAAACCAAGTTTGAGTTAGTTAGTTGTGGCGATTCATTCGCCATTTTGTCGAGAAATGTTTTTTTTAACCCTTTTTTAAATAGGAAAAATTATAGTCAACAGACATTGAAGAACTTTTTTATTTTACTTGATGCACTTGGGATATACCAATTTTATATATAGTTATAATGAAAAAGATTTTGTTTACATAACATCATCAGACATAAATATGATGCACTTGGGATATAGGCTACCAGTTTTATATATAGTTATAATGAAAAAGATTTTGTTTACATAACATCATCAGACATAAATAAAAAATAAATTGTATTAGGTATTACTTTCAGTAACAAAAAAATTAAGTATTTTCTAGGAGTTATATAATGTAAGTATTTTTAAAGGTCATAACACACAGAACGCGACGCGAAGCGAAGCGGGACAGAAAAATTTGTTTCGTTCGCTTCGTATAATTAGCTTCAAAGAAAAAAAATCTGTAAATTAGGATTTTAGAGATGTTTTTCTTCAGTTAGGGCCCTCACGAAGCTCGGGGCCCCGCGTCGCGTGGTGTGCTGATCGTCAGCTACGCCAATGGTGCCGCGTCAAATCCAGCAGCGCTGCGTCGCCTATAGCAAGCTTTTTAATGAACACATACATACGTTCCTAGATCCCGATGTAGATATCAAATAACACGAGTCGTTGGTTTAAAGATTCGTGTTATTCGAGCTATACATCATGATCTGGGAACATATGTATATATTCAATAAAAAACTTGCTATTGGCGACGCCGCGCTGCAGGATGCAACGCGTCATACATTCCACCAGGAGGTAATCTATCATTTATTTAGTATGAGATTTATACAGGGTGAAGAAAAACGTCGTCGTAAAATTTTGTGTACTGATAGGGGACCTCGAAACAAGTCGAAAATATTCCAATGAACACATGGTTTTAAATGGCACCGTTTTCAGGTTATAACACTTTAATGCTATCCAATCATCAGCGAGTACACAAAGCGTCACGATGCGTCGCGTTGCTGATACGCGTCTCATTGCGTCGCTTGCCTTTTTACTATGCGGTAATAAGTTTATTTTACCTGTGTAGCTGTCACACAGGTAAAGTAAATTTTTACCCCCACCAAAAAAATGTTCAGGATAACATTTTAGACCAGTGGTTCTCATTTGGTGTGCGAAAATATTATAGAAATTTATTATAGTTTGTTTATTTAGATCTCAAAGTGCGTCAAAAATTTTTTTAAAACATTTTTACAATGCACCGCTAATCAAAAGGATTTGAGAACCATTATACATTCAAATGGATTGCACTCAAAAATTATAAAATTTGAAAAAATTACATAATTTTTATAAGTAGCCTTAAATTCTATGCAATATTTATATAAATACAATCAAATCCCGTTAAGCAGTGGTCACCCTGTGCAATTTTCGTCGCGCGCGCGGCTGAAACAGCGGTGACTCTTCCGACAAACTGGTAAACCTCCTCCAAATAGCGCGCAATTTCAACTGTGTTGAAAGCAGGAAAGTTTGTTTTCCAGGCGACGGTTGCAAGCACGCAACCAATAAAAAGCGAGAAAATTTTTGACGCATGCAAGATAGATGGATGATTTTATCGTGTTCTCATTGGGTGATTATCCATTGCATCGGAAGCTGCATTTCCCAGTGTGAGCACTGCCGATTGAAACTCTGCTGTTGCTGTTGCAGTCGCGCGCGCGGCGAAAAACTGCAGCGTGACCACGGATTAAGTGGTAAGATTGCACGATAGAGATATGAGAATAACAGTGTGTCCTGAGGGGATTTATGACGTAGCGCATGGTTGGGATCAAGGTCTATAAATTAGATACGTTCCCAAACTCAACGGTTTGGTCAAAGCGCTTGCAATGACAAAAGTATACTCCGTCTCAACCTCAAGTGATAGTGACGTCAGAAAAGACGTCATTAACCGGCGAAGTGCTAAAAATGCTAAAAATGTATTACTCCGCTGCCGGCGTTGGCCATGTCGTCTGATCGGTCAGCTGTGGATGTTCTTTTCACATTTATATCTATATTTATATTTTATATAATTTACAATAATTCATTGCTTGAATAATAGAAAGCAAAGAAAAATTTTAAATTATACCATTCATCGCCACATTGATGTATCCTTCAAAGAACATTTTCGTCTTTGAAGAAGATCAGAGAAGATATGCTTCTTAAATGATATACTTAATAAAAATTTCATGTAAAATCCATTTATCAGTTAATACACCACGTTTAAATCACAACAGCGTGAAAAATCACATTTAATATAAATTTGTAATTGTAGATACACTGTAAATATTTTATATAATATAAAATAAATGATTTATTACGTTCAGGCCTTTACATAAAACACAAACATTTATTTAATTAAAACCTTTGCTGACGCTATTTTAAATAGTCCTCTACAGACATTTACCAAAGAAAAACTTCCATGACTCCGATGCACGAACCGGTTTAAAACGTTTTTATCTTCAACAGCAGTTTTGCATCGCTTGCCTAAAGCGGTTTATGAACTGCTTATATGATCATTTCACTCTTACCGATAACAAAACAAAATATGTGAAGATCTAGATTTTAATCACTAGGGCGGCTTTGGGATCGCATTTGAGGCTATAGCAGACGAATTTCTATAGAGTGACTTACAGAAGCTTATAGGCTAAATTATAACACTGCTAGGCCGGATTGGCCGTAAAGAAATGCTTCGGCTTTCCACTCTGGAGGATCCGGGTTCGAATCTCAGATCCCATCTCTTAAAAATATTTATCATGGGATCTGGGCCCCGCTCGTCGATCCCTAGAAGCTTATAGGCCAAATTATAACACTGCTAGGCCGGATTGGCCTAAAGAAATGCTTCGGCTTTCCACTCTGGAGGATCCGGGTTCGAGTCTCAGATCCCATCTCTTAAAAATATTTATCATGGGATCTGGGCCCCGCTCGTCGATCCCCGCCTCCACAATCCGGCTTAAGCTACGTTTAGACGGTGCAACTTTTCATGCAACAAAACGCATGCAACTAGGCGCACGAGAAGGCATGCAAGGACACATGCCTCAAAATGTGTTGCAAGACTAGACGCAAGAAGGCGCATGTGTTCCCCATCCTAGTTGGGTTACACGTGCAGCTAGTCTAGCAACATCTTGTTGTTTAATTATTTTAAACTTTTTTCTCATATTTTTCTTTGATTTATGGATTGGGGTGTAGAGAAAACACTTCAATTTATTGAAGATTATCGTTGTGAAGTTGTTTTATGGCAATTTTTCCACAAATTATATAAAAACCGGGAAGCACGACGCGATGCTATTCATGAATTAGGTAAGAAATATCAAATGGATACGAAATCTATTTTAAATAAAATTAAAGGCAATGGGAAATTCCATTCCATTTATCGTTGAAATCTTTCGCAACAACCAGCCATTCTTCTTTATTAGATGGAAGCTGAAACAAAACAAACTGTTGAGTTTTTGAATAAATTAATTATTCAGGACACAAGAGTGCAAACAACTTCTTTTAAGTATAAAAAAAACTAAATGACTGTACGTAATGCATAGAACAAAGAGACTAATAGCACACATCCAGTGCTGACCACTGGACCCACGCTATAGTCGAATTTTCTCAAAGTCGGGGTTAATAGAACTAAATGACTGTACGTAATGCATAGAACAAAGAGACTAATAACACACATCCGGTGCTGACCAGTGGACCCACGCTATAGACGAATTTTTTCAAAGTCGGGGTTAATAGACCACCCAGGGGAGCGAGGAATGGTGTCATCACCTGCAGAAATTGCGTCATATTCAACAGAAGTTATTTTTTCTGATAAAAATATAATTTATTTAGTTAATATAATAATTTTTAAGTTCAAAATTATTCTCTCTATTATTTAAATACTATTATTATATCGATCGAAATATTTTCGAATCCAACACTTCCTTTTTCTTCTTTTCCTTCTGTCATTTGAGAAATTAAAAATCAGATACAGTTTCTCAAAATCAGATTTTCAGTATTCACGGATTCCCTATTCACATATTTGGCTATTAGCCAAAATTTATTTGTAACCACAAATTTGATTTCCGCAGCTCTTTCGCTCTTATTCGCAGATTCTCACTGAGCAGTGAGAATACTGTTACCAACATAAATCTCTCTCTCTCTCTCTCTCTCTCTAATAAAGGAAGTTGTTTGTTAGCGAATGATGTAGTCTCTCATTCTGCCTGAAAAGTCTCATTTACCTACACACACAAAGCAAGAATGAAAATGTTAGGAAGAAAGGTTTGCAACAGAATAATGGAATACTGAACCATTGTGCCTATGGAAAATATAGTTAGGTTAACTCTATATTTTCTATAGGCACAATGGTTCAGTATTTGTGAAGAATTTACGGAACGTAACTACCATGATTCACTCCACAGATCACAGGTAGGCCAATAGCCTGTTCTTATCATCTGCAGGTCCCACAGAATAATGTGATCCTATGCTTAAATGCAGCCTCAAATTTAGACACTTAACTTCTTGCGCATTAATTCCTTATACCAAGATTTTAGAAAATTTTAGGCAAAAAGTGATGCAGACAAGACTGACACAGTTTTTCAATGCAATTCAGCTGCCACATTAAACAACTACCCATCAAAACTAAGATTTTATTTTTACATAGTTAATGTTTTAAAAAATTAAATAAAGATTACTATAATTATAATATTTTATTATATAGTACTGTACACTACATATACTGTAATTATTTGAAAGTACAGTAATACATCTTAAATAAGGTGTCTTTAGACAGAAAAAAAAAAACAGAATATAAATCAAGGATGAAAATGTTGGGAAGAAAGGTTTGCAGGAACCTAACTCTATATTTCCCATATGCACAATGGTTCAGTATTCACTAATTCAGTATTCATGAAGAATTTACAGAACGTAACTACCGTGAATAACGAGAATCACTGTACTAAATATGCTAATATTACTAAATTAAAAATTATAAATTTCTTGTTTGTTTTAAATCTTAAAATAGGATTTTAATTCCGAAAGTTAGTCTAAAATTTTTACATTATTTGTTGTTTTTATTGACTAGAGTCATGCCATCATGATTATTTCCAGCAGATCATCATTAACTGGCAGATTTTTACTTCTGCTGATTAAAGCTACGTTTAGATGGTGCAACTTTTCATGCAACAAGACGCATGCAACTAGGCACACATGAAGGCATGCAAAGGCGCATGCCTCAAAATCTGTTGCAATATTAGGCACAAGAAGGTGCATATGTTCCCCATCCTAGTTGGGTTACATGTGCAACTAGTCTTGCAACATCTTGTTGTTTTAATTATTTTTAAACTTTCTTCGCAAATTTTTCTTTGTTTTATGGATTAAGGTGTGAAGAAAATACTTCAATTTATTGAAGAAGTTAAATTTATCGTCGTTAAGTCATTTCTAGTAAATTTTTTTAAAAGAACAAAACTATCTAACCTTACTTAGTTCAAAATACTGATGTTGTTAGTGCTTTGATCAAAATATTTGCGAGTCAAAACACTTTCTTTTTTCTTCTTTTCCTTCTGTCATTTGAAATGATAACAATAGCTGCCGCTAAAGCGGCAGTGTACAACTCTTTTCGTGTTGGTATTGTCTGCAATATGTCCTCCACGTGTGAACACAAAGGGTCTCTATTATTTAAATACTATTATTATAAGCGCGTCGATCGAAATATTTTCGAATCCAACACTTCCTTTTTCTTCTTTTCCTTCTGTCATTTGAAATGATAACAATAGCTGCCGCTAAAGCGGCAGTGTACAACTCTTTTCGTGTTGGTATTGTCTGCAATATGTCCTCCACGTGTGAACACAAAGGGGCAAGTTGCATGCCTCATGTGGCTGTTGCACCTTGAGGCATGTGTCATTCTGCATACAACGTTGCATGCAGAGAGGCATCGTCTAAATGTAGCGTATCTGTGGGAATGCCTCAGTCATTTTTATTTCATCTACATATTGGACACATTCAATCACTTTTGCTTAGTTCCATTTTATATCTATTGCTGGCTCATAAAATCTTTTGGTTAGAACTGTAGCCAAGTTTCCTTTTCTAATATCATTTTTGTGCTCATTAATTCTGCACTTCAAATTTTTTTGGCAATCCTTATATATTCCTCTCTTAGACTTGTGCTGCTGAAATTGTTTTTTAGCCATAAAAATGTATTTACTCCAGCTTTTAGAGTACAAAATGTGTTTGCCCTGGGCACAAATATATCTAGTTACAGTACTACCAAGTATATATGGAACTTCTTGGATTAGTTCAAAAAAAGACATTGTGTATCATAAATTCATTCTTATTGATTTATATCTGCATGTCACTAATATAGTGCAATAATACAATGCAAATTTTCATAACTATAATATAAGCATTTGATTTTTTTATGTTTATAAAAATATGCACATAAATTCTTTACTTCTGTTATATAACTATTACAGTGAA
The DNA here is from genome assembly GCA_000484575.1 of Olivierus martensii. Classification (NCBI taxonomy): domain Eukaryota; kingdom Metazoa; phylum Arthropoda; class Arachnida; order Scorpiones; family Buthidae; genus Olivierus; species Olivierus martensii. The sequence continues at coordinate 53,468 of AYEL01080985.1, forward strand.
ACCCCGATTTTGAAACTTTTCAGGGACCGGCCCGAAAAGTTGAATGAGCTGGGAAAACGCACGAAACAGGAAACTCTGATGATGTCATAATAAAAAAAAAGTTCATTGAAATGTTACAAAAAATACATTATTAAATACTAATAGAATGCAAAAATAACATTGAATTGTTTAAACTTTACGTCAGATAATAGTGCATACGTTATATATTGAGAAGCATGGAGTATTTTTAAATAACGAATAATTTTGAGTGAATACAGTAATTTAAAAATTAAAAGTATGCTATACTTAATAAATCTGTACGTTGGTAAAAAAAGCATATTTTCTTGATAATAGAAACATCATAATTACTTTTCACATGATTATTTAAAACACTATTATTGTTGATATATTAGTAAATAAATTTTCAAGTGTATCAATTTCAACCCTTTAATAAATAATTTATAATTTAATTCGAACTTTTCTGTGATACATATCTCTCTTTGTTAAAATAATATTCTGAAATTTAATATTTGTATCTGATAGAAATGGCATGTACAGTCCCGTGCAAAAAGTTTGTCAGGTTACAGGAAAAGGTTCGGCTATCCAACATTGAAATAATGTTAATAAAGAATATGTTCTGTAATAAAAAATAATAGAGGAAGCATTATTTGTATATTTGTTATGTTAAATTTGAGAATCAGAGGTGTAAAACCTCAAACATATATAAATAGGAAATTTAATTACTATAATTTTGTAATTATTTCTGAATATTCTTATATAGTTGAAAATTAATATTTCATTAGCATAGTAAAATAAATCTCTCATAATGTAAATTTTGAGCTATATGCATTGGAATTTATTTGTATATTTTGAATTGCTTAAATTTTATAGATTAAAAACATTATTTCTTGAAAATTCAAAACATAACATTTTCTTTATAAATGAATAATATGTTATTAAACTTTTCAATTTTTCTTTATTTTAGCTTTTAGAGATTCACAGAGATTTGTAATTTAAATTATAAATCTCTGTGAATTTCTAAAAGTTAAAGAAAATACCCAGCAATATATAAATTTCCTATATCAGGAATAAACACACACATTGTATATTTATTAAAGACCTTACAAAGTAACTGAAAAACCTGGATCATCAGATACATACACAAAAGAATTTTAACAATTAGAATTTCCATTTGTTGATGTTCCATTTAATCCTAGCCAACTCGATACAATCATTTTCTCTTTGTTTATTAGAATTAAATTTAATCAAAGTTGTATTAGTCATTATAAACTCCTGTCTTTCTGGCATTTGTTTTCATTTAAAGAAAATGTTGTTTGTTTTGTATTTTCAAGAAGTAATGCTTTTAATCTATAAAATTTTAAGATTTTCAATATTTATTAATAATAAATTTCATTGTTTTCTGTGTTTATTAATTAACATAGTGGTAGTTATTGATAGCTATAATTGTCATATTCTAGAATTTTTCAATTACAAGTAATATGATTACAGCAGTCATATTACCAGGAAATAAGATTTTATGATGATAATTGCCTCAGACAGCAATATGAATTTATGTTATCAAATCTAACTCAGGTTCTGCTTTTGAAAAAATAGCATGATATCCCAGAAAAGAAGTCATAATTATAAAACAATCAAGGATTAAGAGATTTTTCTTGCATGCTAAATGAGACATTTATATCATTATCCAATGTAGTGATAAATATTGTATTAGCAATATTTTTCAATATTAAAAACATTTCAAAATTTTATGGAACATTACTTATGGTATATTCTACACAATCCAAGCTTTTCAATAATTTGACCTGACCTGTGTCTGATTCACATCAAAAGTATCCAGATTCTACTATATATACTTATATTAAACTTCAGTTCTTTAATTATAAAAGTAATCAGTATTTATTATTATATTTCAATTTTTTTAAATTGGGAAAAAATATGCAATAAAAATATGAGCAATTATAAAGTTGTTAGTCCATATTAATCATATTTCTCATATTATATTTTTCAAATTTAAATTTTTAATAACTATCTTCAATATTACAAAAACATTAAAAAACTCAAATAATTAAACACTTACTCAAAAAATTTACCAATTTAAATATTTTATTACTATTATTCTTGCATACTACAAAATCATCTGCATTATTTAATATCAAACTGTTTATAAAGCTAATGTTATAATAATGTTTAAAAGTAAAATTTTTATCTTACAATTTAAAGTATTTATTAGCAGTATCAATAATTTCATTAAAAAGTTTTCTACTTGCTTTATGATAAATATGCTTCAATTTCTGAACTACATTATAAAAACAAAAAATCCATAAACATACCAAAAAATATAGACTTTTAGCATAATTTAAAATTAAACTGTAATTTTAATAATTATTTTAAATCAAGTACTATAGCCTAGATTTTTAAAATAATTATTGCAGGTTAATTATATCATGACAGAGACCAATTTGACTTTGGATATTTAGGTTGTAAATCTTCCCCTAGTCAGATTATATTAAAGCAGCAATTCTCAACCTACGTTATGCATACCACTGGTGATATGCAAAAGATAAATATAATTTTTCAAATATAGTTTAAATAATTTATTCAAATAATGTAAAATAGTTATTTTGGAAATGATAGTAATAATAATAGATATTTTTTTTCTAAATAAACTAAACATTTAGCTTTTATTATAGTAATTATGTTTTAGTTACAAAAAACTAAAATAATTTTATTTGCTACCTATTTTTTTTATTTTGATGCCAAAATTTTTTATAAAGGGTGGTGGTACAGAGAAATTTTAATATTCTTTGGATGGTACATGGAACCGAAAAGGTTAAGAACCACTGCATTAGAGTATAACATGCCAGTATTTTGCCAGTTATATTTTTTTAAGGAAGTAACTAACACAAATACACACACACACACAAACACACACAAAGTTTTTTGTAATAGATTTATATTTTTTGGAAGATACACAAAGTTTAATTTTAGCAATGTTAGGATTTTCTAAAATAAGCATTTATATTTTTTTATAAATTCTGTGATGGTATAATTTAATAGAAAATTTAGAAAATAGCAGCCTAAAAATTTTAAAATATTAAATATTTTAAATTTATTTTTAAAAAGCTGATTTTTTAAAAACAAGCAGTAATAATGATTGTTTCTCTTCATTCAAATTTAATTGAATAAGTTTGCATAACAAAAAAAATTCTATTAATTGTAGAAACATGTTAAAATTAATTCTTCTTAATACTTTAGATTAAAACAATGCAGCATTTAGAATCAAATCATAAAACAATCTCAATTCCAGTCATCTTAAAGCACTAGATTTATATCACACATTAATCAAGAAACAATAGTGAAACAATTTCAGCTAACTGAAAGATCATTAAAGTTTTTAATATTTAAATTTATTATAATTATGCATTTATAATTATTCAAATAAAATTTTTAATATTTAATAATTAATACTGGCTGAAATTGTTTCATATAATTATAAAAACATACAATACAATCTTAATGTATCTTTTATCTTAATGTATCTTTTTAATAATTATTAAAATGATATTTATAAGAATCTGAATCAAGTCAATCCATATTTTGTGATATTTTAAAAGCATATCTTATCATTTAAAATACAGGCACTCCAAGTTACGAACATATTAATTACAAATTTTCATACTTATGAACATGCCATTTCATTTTCAAATTTCAGAAAATCTCAAAAACTAAATTTTTAATATTATGCTAGCAGAATACTTTAGCAACAGATATTATGAAAAATTATAGTTACTTAACATATTATGGCAGAGATTATTAAGCAACAATTTTTTTTAATATAATCTAAACTTTTTATTCAAATTTCTAATTGGTCCAGTTATAAAATATATTATAAACTACTGTTATATACAATGATTTCACTACTTCTGGTGCTATATAACAATGATTTCTGAGTTATGTATAAAACTTTCATAAAAATTAAGTTCGTAACTCAAGGAGTGTTTGTATAAGTAAAAATTTATATAAGTGAATATGCTATTTCAAAAAGATGTTAGCTGAAGCATAAAAAACATTTCTACTGTAAAAATTAATATTTAATGCATAATGTGTTTTTCAAATTGCAGATTCCATCAGTCAGATTTCAATTTCATATCGAATCTGCATTTTTATTGAATTTCTAAATAGCAAAATTCCAACAGTCCAGCATCAAATCATTAGTTATTCAGCATCTGACAAAAATTTTCAGATAAACCAGATGATAGTCAGCAAAATCAAGGAAATTTAGAAATATCTGAATAAAATTAATATAATTTTTTAAATTTCAATGTGAATTGGTTAAAATCTAAATTTAATAAGAAAATGATTTTTGAATTTTTTTAAAGTTCTAGAGAAATTATTATTAATGAAAATATTTACCGTATTTGCCGGCGTATAAGACGCACTTTTTTTCTTTGAAAATAGGTCTGAAAAACGGGGTGCGTCTTATACGCCGATACTCAGTTTTTGATTACATTCATTTCTGGAAATTTCCTCTATTCGGAGTTATGCGATTTCTTTCTTGTTTCCTTGCGGAGTGTGGGAATATTAGTTACGTAGAGTTCAATGAATGCGCATGCGCTTTCATCGACGATCACAGCTGGGCCTAGCATTTCTCAAGTTTGTGAATGGGTCAAAGCTTCATGGGATGCTGTGAAAACAGAGACAGTGGTTAAATCATTTAAGAAATGTGGCATTAGTAATGCAATGGATGGTACAGAGGACAATTTGTTGTATGAGGACTCAGATGCTGATTTAGAAGAGGTTTCAAGTGACTCTTCATTTAACTCTGGAGATGAGTGTCTGGGTCTTGACGAAGAAGATTAAAAGGTGTTCTTTCCCAGATAGATTGGGTATTTGCAGAAAGTATTTGCTGTTTGTATTACTTTATATTTAAAATACTGTAAATTCATTATAATGATCAGTAATAAAGTTTTATCCTTCAAAAATGTGTATAAAAAAGAGGGTGCGTCTTATACGCCGGCAAATACGGTAATTAAAAAATGAGTTACACCATAACTTAAAAATTTTTAAATTTCATAAATTTTGATATAACAATCTTAAGATGTGTAAGCTATTCAAAATAATGGGATCTGATAGATATAAGATATGACTAATTATAAACATATATAATTTATTCAGATTTTGGATAAATGAATATTACTTATATCTAAATATACCCATTATTAATGTTTTAGAATATTTTAAATCTCCATAAAATTAATTTTATTAATTAAATAATAATATTTATGGATATATTGATATGGTTCCAGTATATCATTACTTAGATTACAGAATCCAACTATTGGAATTTTACTGTATATTGAATTAAAGTTACTGAACAGAATGGATATTAACAGTCTAATAATTAAAAAATTTTATATAAAAACTATTCCAAATATCATATCAAAAATGAAATTTTAAGCAGTTTTTAGTATCAGCTATTTTCAATATAGATCCAATGAGGAAAATATGTAGAATATTTTTTTAAGTCAGATTATTAATTTTTTTTTCAAGCATATCTGCAAATCAATATGTGATTACATACCGTATATACTCGTGTATAAGCCGAGGTTTTTTCTCAAAAAAAATTTTTGAAGTAGGGGGTTGGCTTACAGATAAAAAAAAATCAACTTTTTTTGGCTGGAGAAATTGAAGTAATAAGTAAAACCATTACTTACTGAATGCTGAAGACCAGGAAGGAAATTTTGCAATACTTAATTTAATACTTTACATCATCAGGTAAAATTTTATCTTACTCCAAAGTGACTAAGCATCGCGCCGCCGATTCCAACCTGCATCTATATACTGTAATCAGATAGGCGATGCCGTGCTGCCGATATGACGTGACGCGAAAACTCGACAATCAATCAAGATTCTTACTTAGGATTCATATTTGAGTGAAAAAATATTTATTTTTCATTATTATTAATTAAGAATATTTTAATCAATTCGCTAATAATCGATAAACGCTTATTATATTTAATTCATCAATGATTTAATTAAAATATATTAAAAAGTAACTAAAACAATGTTTAAAATAACAAAAAAAAAAATAATAATTATTTAAAATCTGTACTGAAAAATAACTTTAGTATAGATTAAAAAGTAACTAATGTTTAAAATAACGAAAAGTAATAATTATTTAAAATCTGTATTGAAAAATAACTTTAGTCTATCAAAGAATTTCATCATAAGCAAAATCAAAACTTCTAAATTGCACGCTAACATTTAGAAATTACGTTGCACATGTCATCCTAACGGTGCATGACATCATCGTTAAGATGAGCCACTCATTTTAAAATACAATCGGAAGTTTGAATAACTCAATTCAACTCAACTATAGGGAAAACGAAACTTCGAACAGTCTCTTGGGAGCCCTGTGACGTAGACATATTCTAATAAAATTTTTATTGTGATAACTTAATAGAAATTTTTTAGAAAAAAAAAACAGTCATTCAATAACAAAAATAAAAAGAAAATATTTTTAAATTATAAAAATTTATTACTATTCGTTAACTTGATATTTTCCGAAGCTACATCATTCTAACAATGTCATACACAGACATCAATCTCGCTTCGGAGTAAAATTTTACTTTACCTGTTACAATCGAGCGTGTCATGCTGCCGAATCCAACCTGCATTGATATAAGTGCATCAGATAGGAGACACCATGCTGCCTGATGCACCGCAATGCAGAAATTCTCAACAATAATTCAAGAATCTTATATTGGTGCACTGCATTGGATCACTTTAGCTGGATTATTGTCGAGAATTTCTGTGTTGCAGCATATCAGGCAGCGTGGCGTCGCCTATCTGATGCACTTATATAAATGCAGGTCAGAGTCGGTGGCGCGACGCACTTGATCGCTTCGGGTAAAGTAAAATTTTGCTTTTTAAATTGATTTATTGATGTCTATATTATAATAATTTATTTTATATGTATATATTTAAAGATTCAATAAAATCATTTATTAATTTATTTTATATGTATATATTTAAAGTTTCAATAAAATATTTATTTTTGTAAATGGCCATTAATATATTGATAACTAAAAATCAAAGATCACATAATTTACAGTTTTCAAATTTTTGTTGAATTTTATGTGCTAAAATCGGGGTAGGCTTATACACGGGTTACGCATTTTTATCGATTTTCAAATTCCGAAGTCAGGGGGTCGACTTATATACGGAACGGCTTATACACAAGTATATACAGTAGTTTAAAATGAACTTAATCTAAATTATTTTAATTTTCCATATTCCAGATTATGGAAAATGTAATAAGTGAAATTATATGAGTAAATAGGATATACTATAAACATTTCATTGGCAAGCAGCATTGTCTGTTATCTCAAGCTTATTTGAATGATACAATTTAAGTTAATGGACAATTTTGGATTTTTCATCCTCAAGAGATTGAGTATGTACATTAATCAGTCTATTATATATCAGATCTTGCAGATATAGATATGACAGTCTTATCATATTGCACCAACCTTGAGCAGTGTCAGGGTATTAGACCATCTAAATTTTCATTTTTTGCTCTTGAAAGAAATACTACTGGCTACTGGAAATACTAAAGGAATTTATATTGTAATACATGATTGACATATATAATGCAAGAAATCAATATAAAAATAATAATATAAAAACATGCTTGATTTTGATCATTTTGGATGTTTATCATTATCAACAATCGAAAAATACCTGAACCAGAGAAGATATGAATCAGGATAACACAGTTGTATTAAAATGGCAGAAATTATAATGGAAATGAATATCAATGTTAATTCTGTATAATCAATAGTTTAATACATCCTAGAATATCATGAAGTATTCAACAAATAACTAGCAAAATATATAATATGAAATACAAACCACTGAGAGAAATTTGAAAAGAAAGGGGAGAGGCATTTTTGAATCAACCACTGATGAATCTTGGATAAATTATTTTTAGTCAAAAATTACATGGCAATCACTACTGTAGAATGAAATATCATTCTTCTTATAAAACAAAACACCTAAAAGTCTTGCAATCTGTGAATAAACTAACATTAATTTGCTTTTAGGATTAAGAATTAATACTGAATGGCTTTCAGGTAGCTAGGCAGATATTTGCAAACTTGAAGGATTCAATATTGAATCCAGGATCTCGTCATCACTAATTTTTTAAGAATAGCTTGAATCAATCATTTATTTGTTAACTCAGAAGTTAAAGGGAATAAAATATATTAATCTTTAAAAAAATTTATTTTAAATTGCTATTATGCAAAAGACTACTTTACTCAGATCTATTCTTTTGTAGTGTCACTGGATTTTACTATGACACACAAATGAAGCAATTATTATTTAAGCATTTTAAAACATTAAAATTTTTTGAATAAATGTATAAACTTAACTGCAATTAGCGCTTTTATTTTTAAACATTTAGTTCATAATTTTGCAGAGTTTTTAGAATAAAAACATTAAAATTCAAAACTTAAAAAAAAAAACTTTAAATCTTAGGTCTGCAGTTGGGCAACTATTTAATATACAGGGTGTAAATTATCTCCTTCAAAAAAACTACACTACGACGTGTAGACGAATTCAGGTGGATTAAAGTGATATAAGACACTTCGGATTGCAAATTGCAAGCCCGGGCGGGGCGAAGGAGAAGAGCTGCAACGTCATTGCAGAAAAACTGCAAGGGGCGAAGAAGAAGAGCTGCAACGTCATTGCAGAAAAACTGCGCCGTTGAAGGAGAAGAGCTGCAACGTCATTGCAGAAAAATTGCGCCGTTGACTGCTGATTAATTTAATTTAACCAGTTCGAGAAGGTACACTGTTCTTATGGGTCAGTTTGACAACAACGAGTTAGTGCACTGGCAGCGAGATGACTGTACCAAGAACGCTACCATCATTCGAAGCCCACGCCATTAAGCTTAGTTTGAGGTTCAATTTACGGCGTTGCTTGCAATTTGCGACCCCAGTGTCTTATATCACTTTAATCGCCTGAATTTCGTCTACGTCGTAGTGTAGTTTTTTTGAAGGAGATAATTTACACCCTGTATATTAATGAATTTCGTCTACGTCGTAGTGTAGTTTTTTGAAGGAGATAATTTACACTCTGTATATTACTATATTTATTACAAATAACTCAAATCAACATCAATTATAATCAGTAAATAGCCAATGCTACTTAATACTATGAAAAATCAACCCTGTATATCATATATGTTGATGGTAAGGCAACCAAGATCCACTTTAATTTCATAGACTTATTAGATAATTTTTGTCGCAAGGAGTAAATTTTTTTAGAATTTTAATTTTTCTAAAGAATAGGAAACATTCAAAATTGAGATATTAATAAAACTATAATCATCACTTAATACCATATATACTCATGTATTATCTCCATATATAAACTGACTTTAATTTACTACCTAAAAAAATTTAAGAGATTCTAGTTACACATATAAGCCAATTCTTAAATTTCACAACTTAGAACAATGCAATATTTACAGATAGTCCTTGATTTTTGATGGATTCAGTTTCAAAAATTTTGAACTGTGCCTTCATAAGTTGGAAATGCCTAAAATTTATGGATTTCTCATATTTATTTATTAGGACACTATATATAATCTTAACAAACAAAGGATACAAAATTACAAGAATCATATACAAAAAAAGGATGCTTTCCGTATATCAGACTATTGCTTCCAGAAATTGAACCAAGGTCAATTCCATTGAATAATAGCAGAATTTACAATGAGATCACTGCCATAAGTATGAGTTGATCATAAGTTAAGGCAATAGTAAATTCAAGACGACCTGTATATAAAAAGTTTTTTTTTTTATTTTAAAAACTTTAAAGACTGTCTTCACTATTGGAACAGATATGGTCCCAAAACAAAATGTATTGACTTTTTAATGCAATCACTATGTGCAGAGAAAGTCATCATGGAAAACAAGGCACAATTTGTCACCTCTTACTTACTTCACTCCATTCAACAATTAATAAGAGACTAATGTCTAGCAAATAAAATATTCTTTTAAGAAATTATACAAATAAACAGTTCTGATCTGACACCAAACTCTCTTCTAAAATTCTTATTGTATATCATTTGATTTACACTATTTTCATTTGATAGAGGTATATTAAACTCTAATCAATAAAATATTATGATAAAAAAATAGAGATCTTTTTTTGAAAAAAATTTCAAAGGATCATTTCCAAATCTCAGAAAAACTATTATTAAGAAAGAGTTAAATAACAGAATAATAAAATATGCAAAAAAAATTTTCTACACTGATGGCTACAAAGCTAGCATACAGGATTGCAGAAGTGGAAATTAATATCTGATATCAATTGCAAAATTATAGTTATATTTATCAAATTAATCAGAATTGTCATATTGTTTGATCAGAAACACAGTGTTGCTGCATTTGCATTTAATAAAAATAGACTAATTGATAAATAGATAATTGCCATGATGTTTATTCTTAACACAGATCATTCTAATAAGATGCTGTTATTACTGAAGAAATAGCTTGATAAAATATTTTTTATATATATTTAAACATGGACATTTAGATATATTCACACATTTTAAATAAGAGAATCTGAGAAATTACAGATATTTATGAGAAGTAAACATGGCAGATCACATAGCTGCAAAGCAATTTCCTTTACATTTTCATTATTGTTATGTAAATATATACAAAAGTATTAGTTTAAAATCAGTTTTGCTATATTTTTAACAAAACTCAAAATATATCTTTGTTAAGAATAAATATGGTACATTGTATTGCTGATACAATAACATCAGATTATCTTTTTAATATTTTTTCCATTTTTAGCTAGTTTGCGTAAAAGATAATCTAGTGTACACACGCACACAAAATACTCTCAATTAACTAGGGTAGTCAGGAAATGAATTATCCCAGATAATCTGCAAAATATTAAAAATAAATAAATCAGAATTATGGAAAGAATGCATTCAATATCAAAAAGTAGATAAACTGCATTCATACATTTAAGCTAAATGTTCTATTATTTATTGAAAAAGGAAACAAGAAATTTATTTATAAAAAGAAATGATTGCAATATTTTAGATAATTGGTAATCAAAATTAGAATCAAAAATATTATAAAGAAATAAATCTGGGGCATGTAAAAAAATCTTTCAAATAGCATATCTGAGAAAAAAAAATTAATACTTAAACATCACTTCATGTAGAGAATTAACTGGTATTAATTCCCAATTCAGAAACTATATAAAAAGAAATTTACTAAATATATAAATTTATTTTTCTTCTTAAATGTCTTAATTTATACAAGAGTATATATGGTACTTTAATTTGTTGCTTAAGAAAATATTTAGAGATTTTGAGTGACAAAAAGTTTAAGCATGAACTAAATATCTCACAATTTTTGAAATCTGAGAAATTCTCATATTGGAAATTACTTGAAAAATTTATAATTTCTTAATTTTCCCAAAATTATTCATTACTAATGCATAATTAGTTAATTTCATAAGATATAAAACCCCTATTTATTTAGAACTTTACATATTAAAATTGACACTGTTTAATGTTTTTAAAATATTGGATGCAATTATAAGTTCACATTGCATGTTGCAGTCTTCATGCTGTTATCTAATAAGCAAACTTTATTTGGAAAAACTGTTTATTAATATAATAAACAAATGGTTTTCATTATATCAAATATATATTTGCTATACAAATAGACAAGTGTGTTTTACAACACAATAGCAAATATTAAAATATAAAATGAATGAAACAACAATATAATTGTATAAATTATTCCTAACTTTATATTATTTTAATCATCATTCATTTCTTAAAATTTTGCTGTTATCACCATTATTACAGGAAACTTTGTTTAAAATAAAACTATATATTAAAAAGTATTTCCAAACTATTAAAAAATTTCACTTAAAAGTTTTATTCTCAAGCAAAATGAATAAAGATAAAACAGCTATATTTTAAGTTTTTAAATAAAATAGCTAAATAGTCTTTATTTCTATCAAAACTTCCTGTACAATTTCTCATCATATTAATAAATCTGAACAGGTATATATAATATAAAATATTATACCTAAATAATTATAAATATTCACAAAAAATTAGAAAATAATTTTGTTAAATGCAATGTAGCCATTGTGACATACTTTTGAGCATCCCTGATCTAATCAGTAAGGCTGCAACAAGAGTATCTTCCTACTTGGTAGTCATGTCTCTAGAATTTATGGTATTCTAATGATGATAATATCCTAGTTTACAGAAACAAGCATTTCACCAAAAAAATTCATAACTCCCTACTTCACTTTTCCATCTTAATACAGAATATCCAGAACTAAAAATGCATTAGAAATAAACAATAAACCCAATTTCTTTATTAATAAATCAATATACTTTTTTAAAATTTATTCCTTCAAAAATGGTTTGTATTTAAAAACTTCATAATTAAAATTTAATCTGATCAGGCATCAATTCAATACTTATGTAAAATATATATAAATTTTTTTTAAAGTTATATCTAAACTTTGGTGTCCCAAAATTAATGCAATACATGTATGAACTTAATAGGTCCAGAAAATAATTAGCTGGACCATCTAGGAATTTTTCAGAGAGAATTTTCTATAGAAGAATATACCAGATTTACAAAAATCGATTGCAGGCTTACATAGCAAGTGTTGCTACCTAATTTTCTTCCATCTTAAAACCACTGCATTTTCTTATATTCATGTTTGTAGTTCTATTGTTTCATTCGGATCCAAGACAATCCCTTTGAAAGTCCCAGAACTAGAAATGCATGCTGTTTGGTCCTTGCCTGGATAAAACGATAAGTATTTTATCATTTAAATATATAGTTTTAATAATAACCAACAAAAACTGAATAATAAATAATAAACATCTTCCCAACTGGTGCATTCTTTATAGAAAATTTGATCTCTAAAGAGAAAACTACCTAGACATAAATATATCCTTTCAAGTATAGTTTATCATCATCATCATCATCTTTCTAAATCATATATAGCATTATTTCTGGGAACCTCAGAAAAATGATTGTTTTAATCAAAATATAAATTATCTTGTTTTTAATTATTGCTAAATATGCTTAAATTTCAGAAATCCAATATGAAATTAAATGATTTTGATAATGTTATATTTTTTAAATCAGATCCATAAAAACAAAATATGCTTATATAAAAATATAATTTTTGAAATCAACTTAAATTAATATTTCAATTCAAAATTAAATTACTACTTCCACAATAAAATTAATTCATAGACAAGATTCATAATTAAATTCAACAATTCCTAAATATCCTATTAATTAAACAAATCAATATGACCATTTCTCAAAAATCAAAATAATAAATGAATAATAAGATTTCCTAATTATATAAATGTTTCAAATCGAAAAATAACCAATAACTTAAATTTATGAAATTTCAATAAAATCACAAATATAACAAATTATTAAAAATTGTAAAGAAATAATATTTAATATTAAATATTTAACCATTTTTATATATAAAAGAAATTGAATTGAAAAGTAAATTTAAACCCATTTCCTGGTGGAAAATTAGGACTGGATACAAACCACGTGCATTCATTTCTAATAAAATCATTTACACAAATTTCCAATATAAATTACCACTAACCATTAAATTCAATAAATATTGCATGAATGTTTTTTAAAAACATGCAAAATTTGCTTCTCCATAGTATTATGCAGCCAGTCCTTTTTAATAATTATTTAAGAAGAGCATTTTAATTCATTTGCATTTCATAAAAATATGTCAAAATATGAATTTTATATTAGAAATCAAAAATTAAAATCAGAAATAAAAAAATTAATATAAAAATTATAAATAATTTAAAAGAAATTTTTTAATAGTTCTATTGAAGAAAAAAAGTTTTTAAAAAATTTTGAACCAGGAATGGGTTATACATAAAAGAGCATTCAAATATTCTTATTTAAGTTTATATGACAACGTTAATAAGATCCAGTGCTAAAAATCATTTTAGAATATTTAGAAAATTTCATATAATTAATTTTAAAAAGTATACATATTCTGGAAAAGTAAGAAATTAAAAAATTCAAATATTCATTCATTACTAAATTGCATGTTTTAAATAGAAACTAATAAAACAAATGAATAATATAGAAATAAATTCTTAATCTAAATATAGAAATCATTCATATTCAAAACAATTATTTTTTAAAATTCTTAAAAAAAGAAAACGGTATATAATTCATGATAAAAATACAATGTCGTCAATTAAAAGAAATTTATAATAAAAGCATCAAATATTTTACTATTATTTCAAATTTATATATTAAAATTCAACAAGAAAATTGGATAATTCATATAAAACATAATTAAGAAATATATTGATTATATTTTATGAAAAATATATATTTACACACACATATATATATATATATATATGTGT
>AYEL01080986.1:0-43680 GCA_000484575.1 Olivierus martensii
TGAATCATTCATCATTCAAAATTATCAATGTTTTATAATAATCTGAGAAAAATTTTAAATTTTATATAATAAATTGACAAATCATTATATTATTATTAAATGAAAATTTCTTAAACTTTGTCATATAAAAATATATTAAGCATTAAAATTCAATTTTCAGAAAAATTTGAATGCATCTTTTAAATTCAATATTTTGTTTTTAATGAAATGAAAAATTAAGCTATCAGTAAAACAAATTACTAATTTTATTAATTTTCACTGAACTGAAAACTTTTACACCATAATTTGCTATACTGATATTTTACTATAGAAAACAAAGAGTTTTTTATTTAAAATAATTTATAATATTGTATGATTATTTTCACAGCAAATAGGATGAAATATCAAATGGTATTTCAGAATTAGTAAAGAATATTAAAATTTTAGATGAAAATTTGACACTATATATGTATATATTATTGTTATTACATATAAATAAACATAAATAAAAAATTATATATTTACTTACTATGTTTTTTGGAGTCTTTTGTTTTTTTAATCAAATTCCCATTAAAACCTATGGTAAATCCCCCGGAACAACGAATTAATCAAATTCCCATAGAATCCTATGTTAAATCGATGATCAGTTAACGAACATTTTCTTGGAACGGATTATGTTCGTTAACCGGTCACCCACTGTATTTAATTAAAAATATCCGGTGGTATTTATATAGCGGAAACCGTTAGCGGTCCCGGCTAACGATTTTACGCTGTCGGCCGGACTGGCCGCGTGGAAACGCTTCGGGTTTTCACTCTGGAGGACCCGGGTTCGAGTCTCGGGTCCCACCCCTCGAAAATATTTATCATGGGGTCCGGGCCCGGCCCGTCGATCCCCGTCCTCCACAATCCGGCTGACCCCTCCGCAGGGGTGGGCAGCCTGTGGAAGGGCTTGTTTCGCCCCGTCACTTAGTATTCTCCCTGAATGGAAAGTGGCGTCATCTGTTAACAAAAAAAAACAAAAACGGTTTTACGCTAAAACTATTATCTACCAGCCTAGGCTTAAAATAATAGCTTTAAATTACGGATAAAACGTAAATGGCGGAAAATAAAATATAAAATTTACACTACTTTTTCCCGGGATGGCTTCTCTTAAAATCGTCCAATAATTCCGTAGCGGTTAGGTTAAAGGTGGTTACCATCGGCCGTGGACAAAGCCTTTAAAATCCCTATCCCCGCCACTTTACCGTAAATTAGTCTTTTCCACTTTATAAAAGTTATGGCTGTTAGTAATTCTACTGTAACGGTCGATTCTCTAATCTGCGGGGGAGAATCACCACTAAGGTAAGTCGGGGAAGACGCCATACTTAACAACTTCCCGTAATAACTTTTAAATTTGTCGCCACAGAAAAATACGCAATTTTTTTCGAAGTTTATTTCCATACATTTTACTAAAAAACTCCGGACGATCCGTATACCTACTCGAATAAAAGAAAAATTTGTAATTCTAACGGCCGTATTCTCAATGACATTAATTCTCAGATCAAGATCACTCCTATTTTTGGTACTCTGAATAACAAATTCCGTGAATTAATCTCCATCTGCGAGAGGTTATTTAACCCCTCCCCGATAGAAGAGAGTTAAATAACCCCTGGTAGTTGAAGATTAATTCACGAAATTTGTTGTGGCAAATACGAAAAATAGAAGTGATCTTGATCTGAGAATTAATTCGTCATTGAGAATACGGCCATAAATGTCTTACAACTGGCATCTTTCCCCATACCGCGGGGAAAACGCTATCTATTTAAGAGGAAGATGGCGTATCCATCTATAACATTTTCCCAATAAGAATAAGAGTATATATCTTAATTTAACTTATTTAAATGTAACCGAAATTTAATTACGTTAAATCTAATTAAATTAATGGATTTAAATTAAAAGTATATTAATTTTAATTAAGTTCATTAGCCCATCCGAGTGTCCCTCCCGGTCCCGGAGCCTTTTTTCATGACGTGATTCTTCTTCACGCGGCGCTGTACATTTCCGTAAGGTACGTCGTACCGTTTCGAAGCGTTCAGTAGGATGGTTTTACCGGAATGGACATCCCCCCAGGCTGGGACCAAGTTTTCGGCCGACCGTAGGCCACGGTCTGTTTTTCCGACATACCCGCCTGCCATTTACCGCCATATTAACAGTATCCAGTTATAAGTTATTAATAGGTTATACGGGTTCCGCCACTAATTTACCACACGTAAAACTGGTCAGCGTTATTATAAAGTATAACGGAAGATAGTCGAAATAATACGGATATATCCGGGTTACTGGTAAAACTAAACGCTTAAATATCGCTCGGGGTAAAATGCCACCGGTGGCCTAATACCCCGAAGATTTTACTGGCCTTCACCCACCCGTTAGGTTAAGACGCCAGTACCGGGTCAAATTGGAGGATGGCCGCCCCGCCGAATCGATTCTCTACGTACACTACGCGTTGGTCCCTACATCTATACTTACCCACCACATCCGACGTCCCACCCTAAAACAAACAGCGACACCTTATACTAGAAATTCTTATAATTATATCGCGCGCGTATTACCGGTCGCTTACCCAAAAGAAATGGTTAAAATTCGAGTGTTTTTTGGCCCAACCGCCACTGTTACTACCAACGTGGCGTTAAGGCGTCTCCACCAAAAGATGGAGGAAGGCCATACTTCCATCTGTTAAAATTATTCGGAATTACCGTATAGATGGCGTCTTCCCCCGACTTAATATATATTCTATTAGCCATTAAAATCGCTACACCAGGAAGGAATGCGAATAACAGAATGATATTTATTGGACACATACACGATAGTGGAAAGAACAAGTGATTCAATTTACAGGAAATCAAGATGTATAGATCCTGAGAAATCAGTACCCAGAGCAGCCACTTCGGGCAGCGATAACAGCATTTATCCGCCTGGGCATGGAGTCGAACAAAGATTGTATGGCATGTACGGGTACCGCAGTCTACGCAGCTTCGACACTATGCCATAGTTCATCGACGGTAGTGATTGGTGAGTAGTGGCGTGCCAGTCGCTCCGCCATCATTGACCACACGTTTTCAATTGGTGAGAGATCGGGAGAACGTGCTGGCCAGGACAACAGTCGAATATGTTCTGTAGCGAGGAAGGTCGGGACAGTATGGGCAACACGCGGTCGCGCATTGTCCCGCCGAAACGTGGCGTTAGGGAGGCCTCGAAGATAGGGCCGACCCACGGGCCTTAACAGATTAGAGATGTAACAGTCGCTGTTGAAAGTGCAGGGAATGCGCACAAAAGGTGATCGAGACGCGTATCCAATGGCACCCCATACCATCACTCCAGGTGATGGGCTAGTATGACGATGTCGAATGCACGCTGGCAATGAGCGTTCTCCACCATGCCGCCACACACGGAGGCGACCATGGTGGTGCCGCATACAGAACCGGGATTCGTCTGAAAAGATGACGTGAAGCCATTCCCGCGTCCAGGTTCGTCGTTGATCAGACCTTTTTTTTTTTTTTTTTAACAGATGACGCCACTTTTCATTCAGGGAGAATACTAAGTGACGGGGCGAAACAAGCTCTTCCACAGGCTGCCCAACCCTGCGGAGGGGTCAGCCGGATGGTGGAGGACGGGGATCGACGGGCCGGGCCCGGCCCTGCGGAGGGGTCAGCCGGATTGTGGAGGACGGGGATCGACGGGCCGGGCCCGGACTCCATGATAAATATTTTCAAGGGGTGGGACCCGAGACTCGAACCCGGGTCCTCCAGAGTGGAAAGCCGAAGCGTTTCCACGCGGCCACGATCAGACCATCGGAGGCGCTCCCGTCCGCGATGCGGTGTCGAGGGTAGTCGAAGCCATGGTCGCCGCGCCGACGGTCCCACGCCGCCGCGAACGTGGTGGAACTGTCGAAGCAGAAACTTGTTGTCCGGCGAACGACTCCATTTTTCGACTCGGAATTCGTGACGCGCTGTACGATTCCTGGTGGCCACGCGGATAAGATGTCTGTCTTCTCGGCCGTTAGTAATGGGGGGCCGCTGAGATCCCGCACGACGTTCCGTCCGACTGTCCCGAACCCATCGATTCCATATTCTGTGGACAGTGGTGGGATCTCGAGCGACCCGAGCGGCGATATCGCGGTACGGTAAACCGCAGTCCCGGTAGGCTACGATCCTTCCTCGATCAAAGCCTGACAGGCGCTGGTAGGCGTTTCTTGGTCTCGAGCGACCCGAGCGGCGATATCGCGGTACGGTAAACCGCAATCCCGGTAGGCTACGATCCTTCCTCGATCAAAGCCTGACAGGCGCTGGTAGGCGTTTCTTCTTACACGAGGCGTGACAACAACTTTCTTAGCCGCAAACAACGTTCAAACGCGATTTGGGTACGAGAAACCCGCTGTCGAATCTCCGCTTTTATACAGGTTGTAGGTGTGGCTAAAGCCGCCGGCACGAATGCAGTTAAAATCTAATGGTTGGCGTATGGCAGCGAGTTCTATCTGTCACGCAAATTTCACGCGCGCCGCCTTATGGTTGGCGTATGGCAGCGAGTTCTATCTGTCACGCAAATTTCACGCGTGTGGCGCGCCGCCTTCCCGGTATAGCGATTTTAATGGCCAATAGTGTATATTAGAGGTGGGTCGGCGCTACCACCGACTGGACCGACCGACCGATCGGAGTCGGACCAATGGCGCGATACCGTCGACTGTGGTGGCTACGGAAAGGCGACGTAAAATGGAGTGGATTCAGTCGGTGGTAGCGCCAACCCACCCGAAGGCTGGGGCTCGACCGCTAATTTACCGTTTCCCGCCAGAATGTTTGGCGGTCGCTAATGTTACGGGAGATTATTTTACGGTTCGGGTGCCACCCGAAAGAAAAAAATCGGTCCGTTAATGTAAATCTTGGACGGGACGGGAATACTTTTTTAGCCAGGAAGCGGTTTAAAGTAAAATCTTTAGTCGGCCCGTGTGTTCGACCTTTATACTGGTAAAAGGGTTTATCCCTAGTATTCTACGCTAATAAAGAAAGATTTCGTCTTTCTTCGGCCCTCGACCGAAGAAGTAAATGGATTTTCGAGTGGTGTCGGCCCGTGTGTTCGATCTTTATACTGGTAAAAGGGTTTATCCCTAGTATTAAAGAAAGATTTCGTCTTTCTTCGGCCCTCGACCGAAGAAGTAAATGGATTTTCGAGTGGAACACTTTCGGCGCACCGGTGGTACGTCGTTCCAAAACATTTCTATCGCAGTTAATTACCGTAGAGAAAAAATGTATTAAGCGGTTTTAAATATAAGGAAACGGTGGGAAAAATGGCAGTTTTTTTGTTAGGTACGGTACGGGAGGTAAGACGAGTCTATTTTTTTATAGAAATTTTTCCATTGGATAAACGATAAATTAGGGCCTAATTAATGGCCGATGAAATAAATTCCTAGGTATGGGCAAAAAATTAATCGTTTATCGGCGTCTCCGTCCGAATTTTAATTTAACTTTTAAAAAATTAATTTTATTTCCGGCTTTCTTAACAGTCGACCGCCGTAAAATTCCCATTGGCGGTAACCGGGGACCAAACCTAATAAGGCGGATTTTTTCGGACCGAAATAGAGACGCGTTTGGGTCGGTCCGAAACGGCTAAGAAGACAATTTCATAAGGAAGCTGATATCTCTTCCCGTTTCGGCTAACGTCGCGTCCCTTAAAATATTCTAGACAGAGGCACCGTCCGACTATTTATGACACTAAACAAACAGGCGAGAGCCTACAATCAGTATGGGGCTTTTATGTGAGTAAGGATGGGAGAATGAACTCTGCTTGCTACTTATGATTCAAAGACTACGGTGTAAGAATCAAAACGCCATTTATTGAGAGAGATTCTTTACAAACTGTGATGGTAGATTTAACATTGAAGAGGCGGGAGGATGTAGTTATTTTGATGATCACTAGGTTGTCTCGTAAACGAAACACACTACAGTCTTTAGTCCACAATTTCAGTCTCTAGTTCTTTAAAATTCACATACAAAGTGCATGCAAATACTCATTATAGGATTAATCAACTTAAGTACAACTTCTAATTCCAGCACAAACAAGCAGACCAGAAAATCAAATAAAAACTTAAAAACTTTATTATTTAGAAACGTTTTCGGCGTATTTTATCCCTTTTCAGCTCTACGGTTACATAGAATTCATATGTAACCGTAGAGCTGAAGAGGGCGAAAATATGCCGAAAACGTTTCTAAATAATAAAGTTTTTAAGTTTTTATTTGATTTTCTGGTCTGCTTGTTTGTGCTGGAATTAGAAGTTGTACTTAAGTTTAAGCCTACAAGAACAGTAATAGTTGAATCTTTAGGATTAATCAAATAATAATTGACTTGAGACTATTTTGGAGCCCTTGCAGTTGACGACGGATAGCTGATGGATTCAGAGTCTTTCGTAAGGGTAAGGGTAGTCTTCAAATATTACATCTAATTGAACTCTGGGACTTGGGTAAATATATCTCTCTCTCTCTCTGTTCCTCCTCAAGGGAAGACTCCTTGTTCTTTGTTGACAGAAGCCTCTCTGTTCTTCGTTGAGGGAAGACTCGTCTGCACACTCCTTCCTTATATCAACAAAATCTATATGTGTGGATAACGAGTTTTTTACTGAAAAGGACATGAGTAATCAGAAAGACAATCTTACATGTAGATTTTCCTTGTCGATCTGATTTCTCTTTTTACCCTTTTTGGAACTGAAAGATTTAGTTAAACTTTTGTATACATACCTTGTGATTCACTGCTTCTACTCATCAACCTACAATTAAACTAAAGCATTCTTAGCAGTTGAATTTCTGTTCTAAAAAACTGTTCAGTAGCTAAAGTTTTCAGTATTAGTTACCATCTTCAGGCTACCAATATTCACATAAGTTCTAAATTCTAATCCATTTGTTTATAACAACAAAACGTTGCTATGGTGATTTAATCTCCATCACGTTTCTTAAATAGGATAATACCACTTATAGAATACAGCAATTAAATCCGCACTACATTTAAATGTTATTATCTTCTTTTGCCCAGTATATCTACTGCGTAGGTCCATGCGGGAGGGAGTTCCATATAATTAAACTAGACGATAATTTTTTCTTCTGATAAATTAGTTAAAATTCTAGTTTAATTATTAATTAATAGATGGTACTACTCATTGATTTAATAAAATAATTACTATTCTAATTATGAGATGGTGCAAGAAATTAGTTTAAATTAATTCAAATCATTAAAATTTCCATTAAAGATTCAAAGGATTAAATATGGCAGATTAATTAGGATTATTTGGATTAAATTCCCTTGAGGTTTGTTTAGTATAAAAAGTTTTGCTTTTGAGAATTTATTCAATTTATTAGTGTAAGTTTCTAACTTCATTTTGTTTTTTTAGGTCTAACACTTATTTGATATTTCTAGCCGTAAGTTTGCAGTTGTTTTTGTTTTTGTTGGGTAAACATTAGTTATTGATAAATTGTTTTGACTTGATTATATTTATTTTAGGAAATAGTAAAAGACCTGAGCTCAGGCCGGGATTTGCAGAGTCGTTAGAATTGTCAGGTTGTATTTAATTATTATTGGTATTAGTTGAAATTAGAGACTTCACAAGAATGTGACGCCATGGCAAGTTAGCAAATTTTTCTAAATCCAATAATAATAATAATAATAATAATAATAATAATAATAATAATAATACCTCTCCTGAATCCTGCTAAGCTGCCTCAAAGTGGTGGAGGGGTGTACGTGGGTGGAATAGGCGATGCAAGTCAAAATCTTTTTCTGGTAGGGTCACCCTGGGCTAGAAAGCTATTCCACTATGCTCAACTCGCTAGCAGGTGTCCCCACCTCAGTGGTGTTTTTCTAGTTTACTACAATACAAAGCAGAAAACGAAAGCACACCGGCTCAGACGTCGCCCGGGTTAACAAGGTCCATGTCTGAGTTAGGAGGAGGCTCACATTCGGAAAGTTTACTACAGTCTCCGTTGGCCACTGGTGGCAAAAGCAGCACCAACCCAAGTCAGGCTACTGCAATACAAATACCCACAGTAGGGAACGGGTCACCACATCAGAGCCCAACCAGCCAAAGTGTCTTCCTGGAAACTCAACCAGAGACCACCAAAGCTGGAAAACCACGCCAATGCACGAAATGGACAAATGACATGAACAAATTCATCATGCGTACATACTACACAATTACAAAATTAGAAACTGATATTCTCTTTTTTATCCGGGATACGGAATACCAGACAATTTCCTTTTAAAAATCCCAGAAATATAACCGGGCTACTACGGTACATTTAGTATAACGGCGCTAATAAGAAAAGCGGGAAAAATCTATGCCCAGGTAAGAGGCGCTTTTCTTTTATACTAAACCGTTGGGCCAAAAAATCTATTATTATTTTACTTTTAATTTTATTACTGTACGCAAATAAGGTGGGCTATATACTAGCCACTTCTTTTTCTTCTTCCAAGTAGGTGGTGGCGAAAAATCCAAAATCCTAGGCCGTCCGGGCTTAAAACGCTGATCCGGGCCATTTCTGGCTACGAAATAAGGTGGGCTATATACTAGCCACTTCTTTTTCTTCTCCCAAGTAGGTGGTGGCCAAAAATCCAAAATCCTAGGCCGTCCGGGCTTAAAACGCTGATCCGGGCCATTTCTGGCTACGGACCGGCTACAATTCCTCTATTATGTCGGTGGCGGCCCATTTTTTCCTACACTCTTTCTTTCGCCTCCCCGGTCCGGGCTAAGATTAAAGGCCAGCCGCCATCCGCAACCGGGGATATACGGTATCTGGCGGCGGCTACTTATAAAGCCCCTCACCCACACCCGTAACGGCTCCCGGGATGGAGTCGAACGGGCCCGGGGCCCCCCGAAAGGCTGGGATCCCGATTCCTCCGGGCTGGTAGACCGCGGCTGTACCAGCCGGCCCACCCGTAACTACCGCGTAAATGCGGTACGTACAGTACGTGTGTACGGGTGACGGGGCCGGTACGGATGAATTAACCGGCTGGGTTGTTAGACCGGACCTAAACACCCAGCCGGGGCGGGAAGAGTTAGCTAACCACCCGCTTCCGCCGGGTCGGCTATGGGAAAGCGCCGGTCCGTCCCCAGCGGCGGCGCTGACCGAACCGGAAAAACCCTGGCCAGCCGTGGCCCCGAAAAATATTGTTGGCCTTATCGACGTATACGTAAGATGAGAGTGATTTTTCGGAACGTCGACACAAACTACAGTAAGCGCTTTCCGACAACAACTACATGGGTTGGCGCGAAATTTTTTTCCAAACAACAAAAAGCCACAAATGAGAACCTGTGTTTTTTTGAATAAGCGAATACAATAGTAAAGTTCCAAACAATCCTTCTTCGAAGGACGCGCTAAAGGGTCGCTTAAAGATTTATTTGTTGGGTTATTTAAAAAACGTAAATAGTTATGGATATTTGAATTTTTAAAATTTTAATGGAAGCTTTTCGGTTTTGTACAGAAAATGTGACTTTTAACGCTTAATTTAAAATTAAAGATGGATAGCCAGGAATTATATTAAAAACACGTATAATTAAACGCAATTTTGTAGTCATTATATATTTTTGTAATATTTTCATTCCATATTTTTAATTATCGTCTCTATATTTCTGAATTCTTACTCTAAAATTTGTAAGATGGTGGCGGGGCGCGTCGCATTTAAAAAAATTTCAGATACGATGCGGCCATCTTATAGGCTGATTAAACGGCCCTTAATTAAAACGAGTTCGACACGCCCGCCCTAAAACGATACTACTCTACGACTGGACCCATTTCGGATAATTACTAGTTTTAATGTTTCGGAAGGCTTTTTAAACTGGAAAGAGGAGAGTTAACCCGACTGGGGTCCGTCTCGGTCCGCGCCTCCCGTTAAGGGCCCGATTAAGAGGCGCCGATTCTCTCTATACCTAATAGAAAACGTCGGGCCGAGACGAATAACCAGCCGTACAAAGGTTATTTTAAGAGACGCGCCACTAAAATTCCCCCGAATAACCGGGGTCTTCTTTTAAATTCTAGCCAACCCGTAGACGGAAAACGGGCCTATAGCCTTTGGGCCCGCTACTAGAAATTTCCCGTAAATGGTGGGGTGGAGAATACAGAACGTACCTATAAAGCCGGAGAATTTCCCGTAGAGGGAAAAAAGAACTGGGTTGTATTTTCCATAATATTTGCGTATAGGAGAAGATACGGGACGGCATTAATAGATATTTTCCTTTATAAATATACCGATATTTTAATATAAAACGCGTTATTAGCGGCCTAGATTCTTGGAAAATGGATAAAAATAAAGGACGCCACTATGGTATACGTATTTAACGGGGTGGCTATTACCGTATAATTCGTCCCGATTACCGGCCTAGATTCTTGGAAAATCGATAAAAATAAAGGACTTTAAACGCCACTATGGTATACGTATTTAACGGGGTGGCTATTACCGTATAATTCGTCCCGATAAATTTTAATTTCGCTAGCGGATGGTCGGCTACTCCTGGCCCGTCTTAACCCGAAACGGCTTCCCAGTTTATTTAGGCCGGAGCGCAATTACCGAGAAATCCACTACAAAACGCTTAAGACGGGTTGTTAGGTTAGACTTAAAGCGAAAACGCGCTTTATTTCTCTGGCATTATTTACTTTTTATTTTATTCCGAGTAACCGAGTAGGCGTTTGCCTATTTAAGGCCACCAAACCAATAAAAAACGGTTTATAGGAAAATTTTAATCGATATTCCACCACCTCGGCGCTTCAACCTGGTGAGTCGAAGATAGAATATCTTAAAATATTCTAGCTTTCGCCCAAATAGCGCCAGCAGAAAAATCTGATGGGTGAAGCCGACTTTCTGCACCGAATGGTTTTGTATATCTGCCAATAAAAACTGCGTATCGAATTTCCGAGACGCGCAAAAACCATTATTAATACCCGACGTAGTTTCTTTTCGGCCTTCGACCCCCGGGCAAAAAATGGCCATTCCGTTTAAGACAATTCCGTAAAACGGGACGCGCCGCCCAAATTGTACCGAATGGTTTTGTATATCTGCCAATAAAAACTGCGTATCGAGACGCGCAAAAACCATTATTAATACCCGACGTAGTTTCTTTTCGGTCTTCGACCCCCAGGCAAAAAATGGCCATTCCGTTTAAGACAATTCCGTAAAACGGGACGCGCCGCCCAAATATCCTAATAAAGCCGAAAGGTAGGCCGACCGGGCACCCATTCTATTTGTATATAGAGGTAGGCGTCCGGATGAGGGCGCTCTAGCCCGACTAAAGAATAAAATCGATATCCCGTAGTCGACGATTTTCTTATCGAAAATTTACAACGCGCGCCGCCTAATACGAAAAAGTGGAAAAATAAAATACAGTATACTTTCCCGGCTTAGACGCGTAATCGATAGGAAAAGAAAAGTTTTAGTTTTTAATCGGTAAGGGACGGGTGGCGCCAATATACAAATTTTTACCAAATTTATCCGCTAATCGAATTTTCGACCGCCGAAAAATCTGTATAAAGAACTCGATTTTTAGGAATGTTCCACCTCCGAGTTTTCCCCGGTACGGTGAAAGGAGGGCTAAAACTGGGCGCGCGCTCTCTCGGACGGTCCGGCGCCCCGATTTCTGGTAGAAAGAAGAAAATTCGATTAATCGAAGCCATCGTCGAAAGGAAAGAGAACGGGACCGGCTTTCGTTTAATTTATCGCGCCGCTGACCGTAACCGCGCGCTAATTAGGGTTTTAATTCCGACTCGATCCGGGCCTTTTCTCCTTATTACGGGTAGGAATCGGCCAATTATTACTATTCTAGATTATACGGAATTGTCGTCTTCGGAAGGGTTGGGCCGCGGTATCGATCCTTAGCAACGGTTCCCCGGAACAGTCCCACTCCGGCGCCTGGGGTAGGGCCCGTATCGACTTTTCCCACACCTACCCTTCTCTCCGTCATTTTCCGCTTTAACTTCGTTCGACACCGGGGATGGGCTGTCGTCTATCCGCTCTCCACCGAAGATCGGTTTTAGCCCAACCTGGACGCCCCTCCACCTCGGACTAATAATTCGATTAAGCGATTTTCCGCCCAGAAAAAGTTGGAAAATTTCCCTACCCCCGGGTACACTTTTCCCCGGCTTACCGAAAACATCGGGCCTCCGTCCCGGGACCAGTTTGACGTTGGAGGTAGTGGCCGGGCCACCGACTACGCTTAATTGGGTGAGTCGCTTACCCGCGGACCTCCGACCCCGGTGTTTGTTTCCTTAAGCGCCACTGGCCTTTTAATAACCTGGTAGTGGATAAAAGAAAAGGACGCGCCGGTGTGGGGAGGGAAGGTAAAAGATAGATAAAGGCCAGTCGGCTGGCCCGAGCCACATGGGAGTGGTGCGGAGTAACCCGTCCTTCCAGGATGTCTCGGTTTTAATGGAAAGAAGGAAAAATATATATAGTCGTCGGTGTAAAGGTAACGGTGACGCCACATTCCGACACCGGCGCTTCTCGTTAATCGTACCAGAAAATCTTCCTTTTTAGACGCTATTTTAAGACTCGGACGGAAGAAAGAAAACATTCTAAACTATACAAAATTGCGCTTATAGGTGGCATTTGTCGAAAGCGAAATACTGGATATCGATTTTTCTACCAGGCCGACCCGGTACCTTCTAAATTATATTCTGTCGGTGGTGGCCGCCTAACCGAAGGCCATTCGGGTGTCCGGGCTAGGCCTAGGCGGGTGGCCCGTTACCCGGCCGTGTCGGGCTTTTTTTGGCCCGGGCCCGGGTGGTATAGGGCGCGACTACCTCCGCTCCGGCCTGGGAAGTTAGAGGCGAGTCAGCGGTCGAGAGTGTGTGGCGCCGCCGAGCCCGGGCTGCGCACGCGTCATCCAGTCAGTCGGGAGGTCTCGGTAGATCGAGTTGGTCATGGCAACTCGTCCACCTCCCAGTAAAGTCGGTTGTTCGATGCCGGCCAAGTCTTTTCCTAGTGTTTCCAGGAATCGACGTCACACGCTAGCCAACGTGCTACGGTGAGTGCTTCGGGTTTAATTTTAACCGGGTCGTTGTTTCGTCACTCCAGCCAAAAGTTCCGTCCGGGACTGCACGCTTAACGCGTTTGTCAAAGTCGCTAATTTAGGCGGCTCCGCCGACACTCTACCCGGTGGCCTAAACACCGGAAAGAATGAAATTAAACGGCTGGCCCGGATCGAAGAACGACTGGCGACTCGGTCTAACTTTGGAAAATTTTTAAATTCCATCTAGCCTATTTTAAGACGGAAAGACGCTATAAACGGGCCGACGTCGGTCGCGTGGGACAGGTAAACGGAGTCGGTATCCGCGATTCCCGGTAGAAGATTCGGCCCGTTTAACCCGAAGGAAGTCTCCGCCGGTAACCCTGGGGGAATAACCGACAGCTAGACCGATTTGTACCGGCGAGAAAGTTTTTTCCGACGCGCGCGGAGTGTAGTTCGTGACGTCATTACTACCGACTAAAGAAACGCGCGGAACATAAAAGCGGTAAGGCCCCGTCGTGGTGGTTTCCGGTAACCACCACGACGGCCACTTTAAACGTGGGAGCATTTTTTTAATCTTTTTTCGGTGGTTACATACGGGTGTATTTAGGAAAATCCGAATAGGAGGCGGTACGGGTAGATAAAAAGTGCGAATTATTTTTATTCGGAGTGTTTTCGATAAACCGATAGTAGGTAAATTGATAAGCCGCGGTGGCCATTCGCGGTATGAGTAGTTGGATCGATGGCTGCGCTTTGGTGGCGTTAATATTTCAACACAGTCGTATTTGTAATAACTGGTGAACTTACAATAGATAAAGTCGCTTCTAATCCTTTGATTGCGCTCTGTTTTATCAGCAATCGGCGCGTCTGCCCGGTATCTGGTCTCCCCCAACCAATATCCTCGGAGGCAAAAATAAGCCGCGCTAGCTACTTTACTAGCCCGACAAAAAAATGCGCTAAACTTTATTCGGATATTTTCTGGGTAGCGTTTATTCCGCGGTTAAATCGCGTCCCTTTCTTCACTCTGACTAAATATTTGGTTTAACTCCCGAGCGAAGACGGAACAGTTTTCTCGGCCACGGAAGGAAGTTAAGACTGGTGTTAGCCCAACGGTTGGTGTCTAGTGGTCCGTAAACGGACAGTGGACCAAAATTTTTCGGCGACGAAACGTTTCGACTCGACCAGCGTTTCATTCTGGACCACGATTTTTTAAAACTTTTCTCCATTCCGAGATTAGGCCCGCCCTTCCTCCGTCTAAGCCGGGGACATTTAAAAATAATACGGAAAGGATAAATCGAAATAGGAAAAGTTTTTACCATAAATTCCGAGTGAAAAACAATTCATTTCTGCCCCATCATTTAACTTTCTACGCTATCCGTCTTCCGTAGTTTTTACGTTTCGTTTCCTATAGACGGCGTATACTGCCGGGAATAATCGATACGTCTTTTTCTTTTATCATCTTACATAACATATTAATCTCCAGCCCGGAATCGACACAAATGATATAATAATACAGCCATTCGTATATTATTAAATAAGCCGAACCATCGATTTTTTCCACCTTAAAATCTGTTAAAATAAAAGAGATCCAAATTAGGAGGGGCGGCCCGCTAATATATAGGTACGATAAGACCCCGTTTAAGGCGGGGGATAGGTTCGTCAAAATCCAGCGCTAAAAGAAACCGCGTTAAACCGGGTCATCTTAACGGGTAAATAATGGAGATAGACGAATTAAAAACATGTATTTTCAGCAAAATCCAGCGCTAAAAGAAACCGGGTCATCTTAACGGGTAAATAATGGAGATAGACGAATTAAAAACATGTATTTTCTATTTTATATCGTAACATTTATTATTATTATTATTATTGTATTTCATTTATTATAGACATTTTTATGGCTAATATCCATTGGTATCGGTTTATCATTGTGGAAAATCGAGCAAATAATTTATGTTGGCCACTAGAAAGCTTCTTCCCGGTTCGATACTTTTTGTTTTTTCGTTAATGGCGTAACGGGGTGCGGCCTTTTCCTCTTTGGCTGGACCCCACCCCGCGCACCGGCTCTGGCCTTCGATCGGGTATTAAAATTTGGATGGTTGGGTATCCATAATTTCCGTGGTAGTGGCTAAACTGGTTGGGAGAAAATCCGTGGAAAGTGGCTTTGGCTCTGGGTTTTTAGAAACGCCAACTCGGCGCCATTTCCGATTTACGCCAGTATATAACTGAAAATCCGCGTGGAAGGGAATCGAAACGAAAAATATGGAATGGGAAGAAAACCGCGTTATACGGAAACGGCGTTAAGCGGAGTGTTACCGTATCTAGTTAAACTTTTTCGTAAAGTAACGAGACGGCGCCTTAACTTTTTCGGCCCACCACCGGGATGGTGGGCTTTTTTGGTCTCCTACCGGCGATCGGCCCACCGCGGTATATCGAATTGGGTTATTTAAAAGTATATAGGACGGTGGCGCTTCCTTTCGCTCTTCTTTTTTTACTTATCGGTAGTTAACAGGATGGAAATTGGCCAAAAAATTACCATGTTTTTGTTAACCGGTAACTGTCAAAAATTAATTAATATTTGATGGAAGTAAGAACTTTATCCGGCCACGGGTGCCAAAAGGGGGGACGGCCGATTAGCCTAGCGGAGGTCGTTCCCACGGGAGGTGGCCAAAATTAAATTCGCCTTCAGGAACTAATCCAAAAATATTTGTGTCGTCTTCCAAGCGGGCCCGAAAGCCGGTAATTCGATAACTTTCTATGTTTAGAAAGCGATTTTAAGCGTACAAATAACAAATTTGCTCACCTCCTCCTAACCACCCCTCGGAGTTTTCCTTTCCAAATTTCCGTCCACCGTACATTTATTAAAGGCTCGACCGAGAAACTTTATTCATCCAGCTGGTATTATAATTATCGATTTTTAACGGTTTCCATATATATTAAGTAGCGTTTAGTTAATGGAATTTAATGTCTTATCTATAAAAAATGGTGGAAGACGGGTCTAAGCTATTTTCACCCCCCATAAATACTGGAAATAGACGATTTACGTAATAATATATGTAAATTAATTACCGTATTTACTCCGATGTCTATTTTTAGCCGCTTTTCTAACCGAATATTTAAACAGATATTTTTATTCTCGGCTTTTAACCGCGCCCTAATTTATTCGGCCTCTCTATTAAATGGGCAAATTTTTTTAGGCTAGGCGGTTCGGCCCGGAAGCCAGATTCCAGCCCGGGGGCCTCTAGCGCCCCTAGTGTAATTACCCAGGATTTTATCATTTTGTTTTTCTACCCAACCCTACCGACTCGGACCGTTTCTTTTATTTACTTCCGATTTCCACAGTTATTAATGTATTCCAACTAGTGTCGAACACGTTTTAGACATCGATGTCTACGGGTCGAGTCGGACGGATGGCCGCCTGGTAAAATTTTGGCTTACCATCCTGGAGGATCCGGGTTCGAATCCGGGTCCCACACCTCCTGTTTTTCGGGAGGGGTCCGGACCCGGCTGGTTGAACCTTATCCTCCGACCATTCGGTTGAGCTGGCCAGCCTGTGATGGGCGCTATCAGCGGCCGCCGCCAGATACAGAATATAGGATATGGAGGCTACCTTCGGAGGTCTGTTTATGTACCGACGTTTGGGTTAAGTAATATTTTTATAAATGGAATTTTTTTAGAATTGGTGATGATTTTATTTAATTTTTAATTTCGCGTTAGGAAAATCCAACCATCCATCTGGCCATATTGATTTAGCGCTTATATTTGCCAATCGAGACACTATTATCGTCATTTAATTAATATTCGAAACGCTTTCGGATTTTTTTTTAATTTCAAAGTACTTTTTAGCTCGGTAAGTACGCCTCCGGAAACGTTAAGGCAATATTTTGTTATAACCTGGTGGCCATATTTTGTTAAAAATAAAAGTAATTCCGCAACTGGCGTATATTATTCCAAAAAACCGAAAACTAGTGGTAATACCGCCAATTTAAGATGTCATCTCCAAAGCCAACATCCACGATTTCTCGCAGTTCAGAAAGAATTGCGGAAGGAAGAAAAATGTTATCGAGACCATGACGAAGCGTCGTTATCGCCACCTCTCCCACCAAAACAAACAAAAATTTCTGTGACATTTACCAGCATCGAGGAGTTCAAATCGGGTGAATCGGCAGAACATAAGGTAAATCGAGCTGTTATATTTATGGTGTATCGAGTATTTGGATGACGAAGACTTCCAACATTTAAAGACAATAGCGTCTTGGTACAAAATTCCTTCTCGACCAACGATTAAAAGATTAATTTCCAATAAATATAGTAATATGCGTATCGTATCACACAGCGTGGCATCGCCTATATGATTACAGTATATAGATGCAGGTTGGAGTCAGCGTCGCGGAGCGCTCGATCGCTTCGGGATAAGATAAAATTTTATCTGGTATTGTATTATGAATTATTGCAAAATTTTCTTCTTGATCTTCAGGAGACGTTCAATAACCTATATTACTTCAATGGTCTGAGCTTCAGGATTCATTCAGTAACCCATATTACTTCAATTTCTCCAGCCAAAAAAAAAGTTGATTTTTTTGACCCGTGTATAAGCAGACCCCCCACTTCAGAAAATTTTTTTTGAGAAAAAAACCTTAGCTTATACACGAGTATATACGGTAGTCTGGGTTTCCATTGGTCCACTTTTATATGTAATCAAAATGTTTCTCCTTATCTCAAAACATGTATTGACAATTTTAAGACCAAAGGCCATTGCATATTCCACTATCCTATCAACTCCCCCACTTCAGAAAATTTTTTTGAGAAAAAACCTCGGCTTATACACGAGTATATACTGTATTTATTGCAATAAAAATGTTTTTGGCTATTAAGTACTCTTCAGTTACATAACATTGGAACAAATTACAGATGTAATATATACAGGTAACCCTTGTATAACATAGTTAAACTCTTAACATGATTAGAAAATGAAAACTTTCATTTTCTAAAGTTACTATAAGTTATAATTAAATTATTGTTAAATTGTTATTATTATTTTACTGACCTTTATTTAACATTATTATGGTAAAATTTTATTATTGAGAATGTAGCCCATTTTTAACATTATATCTATGGGAAATAAAGACCTGCTTTATGAGTTTTCACTTTACAAGCATAAGCTTGTAAAGTAAAAACTCATTAAGCAGTTACAGAAATGAATTAATTTATAAAGTTGGAACTACCTGTATATGGAATATTAATAGTATAAATATTAATTGATAGGATAAAACTTGAAAAATATTAAAAAAAAAAAAAAAGAAAGGAATTTTCTTATGTCGACATCCTTATAAATAAGGTGTTGACACCCAGAGTTACAGAGTTTACATAGCATTTGAAATAAATTATATTGATAAATTAACAAGAGGGGGGCCCCATCGACATTTTTGCGGGGGGCTCTCAGTTGTCAGCTACGCCACTGTTGATAGGCATGAGCTGTATTACATCTTTTACATATCTTTAACTTAACATAATCTTTAAAGTTCTTAGTATTATTTTGGGCTACCTTATTTAGTTTATAATAATTACCTGTTTTCTTCTTCCAAGGTTTATTATTCTTACTAGAGTTGTAAACTTGACCAATAACTTCCGGTTCTTCCTCAGTTTCTTTTTGTATAATTTTCAGGTGCTTATTTCTTTCTTCATAAATTGTTGGTAATTCAATTGCTCTATCCAATTTTAAATTTTTCTCATTGAACAGGCTGCCCTTAATGGTTCATCTCTTAATATCTGCTACAGTTCTATCTCTGATTAGCAGTTCCAAAGTTCTATCCCTCCTTCAGCAGTTCCAAAGTTGCAACTTTTTGCAATGTTTTTTGTCAGTTAAAAAATCAAGAAATTTTTCACCTTTGTTTTGATTCCTTGGATTACCATATATATTTGTGTATAAGCCGAGGTATTTTTCTCAAAAAAAAATTTCTGAAGTGGGGGTCAACTTTTACACGGATCAAAAAAAATCAACTTTTTTTTGGTTGGAGAAATTGAAGTAATAAGCAAAACCATAACTTATATTGACGTCTCCGAATCAGGAAGGAAATTTTGCAATAATTAATTTAATACATTATCAGGTAAAATTTATCTTACTCTGAATTGAAATTAAAGTAATAAGCAAAGCCATAACTTATTGAATGTCTCCTGAAGACAGGAATCATAACTTACTGAACATCTCTTGAAGACCAGGAAGGAAATTTTGCAATTGATACCAGGTAAAATTTTATCTTATCCCGATGCGATTGAGTGCGTCATGGCACTGACTCTAACCTGTGTCTATATACCGTAACCAAATAGGTGACGCTGCATGGCCCGATACGACGTATCGCAAAAATTCAACAATCAATCAAGAATTTTACCTAGGACTCATATTTGAATGAAAATATATATTTATTTTTCATAGCTCCTCCCAAACACGTGGTCGTGACGTCATACTTCGGCCATTTGCCGCGACGATTCCAGCTGCTTCGGACGCATCTTTCCAAGGTAACAGTTTAAATTGGTAATTCTTTGCTTTTCTAAATTTAATTCGCCCCACTTTTTCTTAGAATCCTTACAAAAATTTTAACAACGATGCAATGAAACCGTCGAAAATGAAAGACCATTTAATAAGAATGCATGCAGATAAAAAAGAAAACAATATACTTTACTTTAAGTACTTTAAAAATCTCAAAGATAAATTTTTAATGCGCTCAAAGAGAGGAATTAAATCATTTTTGACACCATCGACATCTAAAAATTATGAAGGAGGACTCGAAGCTTCACATAACATTTCCTATTTAATTGCAAAAGGATACTCACATACAGTTGGTGAAAATTTATTACCAGTAGTCCGAGAAGTAATAACTAGTTATGAAAATGAATCCGGAACCAATTTTACACAAAGTTTGCCGCTCAGTAACAATACAGTTCAACGTCGTATAGATGAAATGGCCGAAACTATTGAACAACAATTGATCTCCGAATTAAGAGTTAGTAAATTTGCCATACAGCTGAATGAATCGACTTTTGGAAGAAACAGTGTTTTAATGATCTATGTCTGTTATTATAGTAATTATAAAGAAGAACTGATAGAGGAGTTTCTTTGTGCAAAGCCTCTCAAAACATACACAAGAGGAGAAGACATATTTCATTGTTTTGAAAACATTTTCCAGCAGTACGACATTACTCTGTCCAACATTACTGCAGTTTCCTGTGACGGTGCACCAGCAATGGTTGGAAAATATCGAGGGTTTTTAGCGTATCTCAAAAATAAGATGCCTAATATTTGGACTGTTCATTGTTTTTTGCACAGGCAACATTTAGTTGCGAAAAATATTCAGGAAGAGCTACATACTGTTTTAAACTTATGCATCAAAACAATAAATACGATCAAAGCTAAAGCTTTGAATGGCCGTCTTTTTGAGCAACTGTGTGACCAGAATGATGAAAGTTACAACAATTTGCTTCTTCACACGGAGGTACGCTGGCTCTCCAAGGGTAACTGTTTGCAGCGTTTTGTAGATATTTTTAATACCGTGATAGAATTTTTCCTTGAAGTTGACAATTCTATGGCGACACAATTAATAAAATTCAAAAAACATATATTCTACTTGGCTGATATATATTCATTGTTCAACGCCACACAAAACAAACTGCAAGGAAGAGACGTCAATCTCATTGAAGCTAGAACGATTATCTTCGGTTTTCGTTCTAAAATTGACTTGATTAATTAATTAATTAATATATTTGAAATATTTCAGCATTAGTATATGGAATTTTAGCAATTCTTCTCGTACTTGTAGCGGAACGATTAGGAGATGTTTTACCGGTAAGTAGATAATAAATTAATAAAATTAACAAAATAATGAAGTTATTAATTATAATTTTTCTTATCATAGGCAGCTTTGAGCATATTTGGAATGGTCGGTGGACCACTTTTAGGTCTATTTACCCTTGGCATGTTTTTTCCTTGGCCTAATGCTTTCGTAAGTATCAGTAAAAGTAAGGATAATATTAAAAATTATATAATTAAACTAAATCGAATATTTTTATAGGGTGCAGTTGTAGGATTAATAAGTGGATTATGTTTATCATTCTGGATAGGATTGGGTTATTTTATAAATAAACCTTATATTCCTAGACCACCCATTTCTATAGAAGGATGTTTGTTTAATGTTACTTCAGTTGTATCCAACTTGACGACTACTGTTACAACTATACCTACTATACCAATACAGGAGTAAAATATATTCTAATTATTCTATTATAAATCTTAAATTAAGATTAAATTTTTATTTTTTATAATTTTCATGAAATTTTTCAGAGAAGAAGGTTTAATTAATTTATATAAAATGTCGTATATGTGGTACAGCGCTATCGGTTGCTCAACTGTAGTTATTGTTGGATTGATTGTTAGCTTTATAACAGGTGATGTATATATATTGTAAAATTAGTAAAAAATAACATAATTTTATTATTTGAGTTTCATCTCTTTCGTAAAGACTATATATCGGTCAATGTCTAACAAAGTGTGTCAATGATATGAGTCATGTAATTTACTATTAAATGAAGATTATGCTATTTCGTGACATACTTTACAATGTCGCACTAGGCCTATAGTTTATTGTTTTTACATTAAAATTAAAATTTTCTCCATTAATTATTTCTTAGGACCGAAACAAGGTTGTGATATGGATCCAAGATTATTTTCTCCATTTTTTGAAACAATATTTTTTTGGCTACCACCGAGTATAAGAAAGCAATTAAGATTTGGTGTAGGTTATGAGGTAAGAATAGAAGTTATAAAATTTTTAAATAAAATATCAGATACTATATATTTTTTTTTTTAATGTTTTTTTAAAGAATATGAAGTGTATAGAAAAGACAAGCAACGTTAACAGTTTCAATGTGTTTCATATAAGTGAGAAAAATAAAGAAGATAATATTGAATATTCAAATGGAATTACAAATCTTTCGTACACTCCAAGTAAATCTGACTTGACTTATATACCTAATGGACAAATCTCTAAGCAAGACTTGGAACCAAAGTAGAAAATAACATAAATTCAAGACTATAGAATTTTTAGAAAACAAAATTGTATAATTCAGACCTAAGAGATGAAATTATTCAGACAGCTTATAGGCTAATCTATTTTCATAATGAGAGGCCTATAAAAATGTAATAATATACAATAATTAATAGAGTGTTTATTTAAAAATGTTTAAATTATCTAGATTTTCCCATAGGCGGATCTGAATAGTAATAATTTATTTATATGATTTTACGCATAGTTTAATTATAAATATTTGTTAAATTATATTAAATAGGTTCACGAGTTAATCTAAATTAAAGTGTGTTGCATCTTTGGGTGAAAGAACTATCTCTTTTGCCTTTCTCTTCGCTTTAAAACCATAAAGAGAACATTCTCAACATACTTCAAGAAAAACAAAATGATTTATTATATCTAAAATCCATATACGTATAAGAAGTTAATATAACTTTGTTGTAAATGACTAATATGTAAATTTTCTTCCATCTATGTACATACAAATATCAACTACTTGATCATTTTAATTTTATTTGCACAATAAACATAAGACCATCGAAGAAAATTTTTAATACTCTTTATACAGTGGAATCTCTCATCTTAAACATCGCAATAACGGTTATTATCTCATATACTAAACAAAACTGGCAGAATGCATATGAATATGTTAGAGACTGGAAAATAAAACAAATAAACTTTAAAAAACAATAATGAATGCAAGAGTACTGAAGATCTTCGAGAACGGCTCTGTTTAAATATGTTGGATATATCCAAAAACGAAATATTTAAAGAAAAACAGTTAAATATTTGCATAATTTGAAATTTGATAATATTAAAACCAAGAGGGTTAAATAATGATCTATGTAATATTTATGCAATTGGAATCTAGAAGGCTTATGTTAAACCGGTTAACTGTATATTCTAGTGCCTACAGTTAATTGTAACTGGAATTTTATTGTATACAAAATCTATATATAATTTTTGTTTTAGAGAATTAATAATACTGTATATTTAAATTTATATATAAATTTGTAGATAAAAATATTTTTTAATATCGATTTTATAAGAAATGGAAAACTTTTTGTAAATTATTTTAAACTGATGTACTGTATTAAAGTATATTAAAATTAATATTTATCAACAGTTTGATTCTTTTTAAATTTTCTTTTCACTTAATTTCATCTATATATATTATAAATCTGAAATTCCTGAGAGCGTATGTTCTTGCTATATAACGCAAGAACGGCTGAATGGATTTTTATGAAATAACTTTTGTTTGTAAATCTTTTGGAAAATTTTCTTTTCGCTTAATTTCATCTATATACATTATAAATCTGAAATGCCTGAGAGCGTATGTTCGGTTATAACGCAAGAACGGCTGAATGGATTTTTATGAAATAACTTTTGTTTGTAAATGTTTTGCTTAAATTCCGTGACAGACAGGTATTGATTATTAGAAATTGGTTTTATATATTATAATTGGTGTAAATTACTTGATAACAATCAAAGATGGAAGATCAGCGCTACTTGATCAACCTCACTGGTTTACAATGATCACGTGACATGTTAGCTGACGGATATCATTAGATTACTAAGATCGTCTGCTTAGTAACTGAGCAGTCTCATTGGATAATAATGGACATGTGATTCTTGCACGTGATCATTATAATTCAATGTGCTTTTAATGGCGGATATCGATCATTGTACTGTATATTATTTCGTTAAATTATTGATCTTAAGATTTCATATTAAAAGGTTTTTAAGGTATTTTTTAAATATTTTTAATTTTCTCTAGATTATAGCGCATTACTTTATTTAGCCTAATATACTTTAGTTAAATTTGATTAGGACTTAGTGACCACGTGGTATTTATGTTAAAACGGTTAGGCTTAATGACTACGTGTTATTGGCAGCCATGATCTATTAGAAATATATCTAATCTATATAGATACATACATATAAATCCAAATACATAATAATTGAACATTCATGCACAGGCATGAATGTTCAATTATAAGGCAAGATAAAGGGCGTTAGGAAATTCAGCCTAAGATTGTCACTATCATTATCACGTGTGGAGAAACGAACCCGTCGTTGCCATAGCAACGCAACAATATGACTTATAATAATAGAGTTTTATAAAAATTATCGAATTATTTATGCTTCTACTCATTTATATATACGGTAAATTTATGCCTTTCTACGGTTTCATTAGATTTTGGCAAACAGTATTCTTTTATTTTTTGTATAATAATGTTAGCATATTGTTTGTCAGCAGCACTTAAATTTAGTGATTTTAATATAGTTCTTGCATCTCTTCCCAGAATATGTAATGTTAAATTTGCAATGACTATCTTATCTTTATGATCGGCACCAGATGCTGACATATAAATGTTATATTCTTCCTCCCATAGTTCAAAGTTAGATGTTATATTACCAGTTAGTTGTAGTGGTGGAGATGGTTTCAGTGAATCCATTATTTTAACCTCTTAATAATATGGGTAATAAATCCTGTCAACTGCATCATGTTATGCTCTTTAGCTGGGATATTAACACAAGATGCGATTGGATTGTATTCATAAGTTTAATATCTACATATTTACAGGAAATACAGATTGTGGTAAAGTCGTATATTGAACGATACAGTGCCAAGACAAGAAGTAATGCTGCCACTACAGTGAGGCAGTTTTATACACATGGATATCTTAGTGGTGTTGCCACCCCAGAAGTACAGAAACGTTATCATCGATGTTACCATTTTGGCACATAAATAATCATGACACATATTATAGTATGAAAAAGAAAGAATATGCGAATTTATAATAAGATGTTTATAAAAAATCTTAACCCAAATACAGTGGTTCCTCGCAATTCAACACTATTCCATCGCCAAAGTAATGTCGAATTGAGAAACTGTTGAATTGCGGGACAGTATTTCCCATATAAGACTATGGAAAATAGATTTATTCGTTATCAGTCCCCATCTCACTCCCCTAACGAGTGAGGTGAGAGAGATACACTATATATTTACTTTATTATGTGCGTTTTACTATTGTATAATACACTAAATTACAAAATACACTATTTTATAAACATAATTTATTAGCCCTTGGATGTTGGAATGAGGTCTTCCAGCAGACACCCTACCATCCATATCTTCTCTCTCTATTGCAAAACATTTCCACAGTTGTTCTAGGAACGCCATACTCAAGTTACATTTTAATTGTTCTACCTTTCTGCACTTTATCACCATACTCGAGTTACATTTTAATTGTTCTACTTTTCTGCACTTTATCTACATAGTTTTTCTTCATCTCTTTGCTCAATCAAGTGTACTTCTTTTTGGAATTATTCCTCTGGTCAGTTCTCTTTGAACCCATCCTCAAGAAAATAATAATAATAACTATGGTTGCACAAATTTTTTACTTTCGGAAAAATGCAGAATTGAATATAATAATTACAAGTTAATTACTTTCTGAAAAATGTAGAATTGAAAACCGTATATACTCGCATATAAGCCGATTCGTGTATAAGCTGACCCCCCGACTTCGCAGTTTAAAAATCAGTAAAAATGCATAACCCGTATATAAGCCTAACCCCTGATTTTAGCAATTAAAATTCCTAGTTAGCCTTCCGCCTGGTTATCCTCCAATATGGGCGGAAGGCTAACTACAACAAGGTTTTGCCAGGTGCCTTGAAGGGATCATTAGAGATACTGCATCTTTTACTACCCCAGTGCCACTCAACTCTTAACACGATACCACACACCTTAGTTTGGGTAGGGTGCTCTCTTAGTCTGGCCCCTACCTTCAACCTGTCCAGCATGGGAGACCATACCAGTAGCAAAGCTACTGCTGGCATAGCTCTCAGGATCCTTGGAACGCACAAGCTCCCTCACCACGACAAGGTGGAGACGCCAACAAGGGAGATCATCATATTTGTAATAATAAACATTGTTTTATTTTTACTGTCTTTATGTGTGTGAAATAGGTAATTTAAAAAAACTGTACAGCACACATGGTAGCACTGCCACTTAACTAATGAAAATTTAGAATCAATTTTGTGTTTGGCTATTACAAAATCAAACCTAATACAAAAAAATTGTTAAAAATCAATGCAATACCATGCAGCCAATTAAAAATTCTTTGTTTACTTTTGATTATGTTGCTTTGTAGCATGTAATTAATAAACATGATATGATATATAACTTTTTCTCAACTTTTTTCAATTGAATAAAACATTTGGCTAAAAAATTTCTGTACTGTTATGATATACAATTTTATAATTGTAATTTTTTCCTATCATTCATGGTTTAGAATTTCCATCATGAAGGATTTATAAAATGACTTTCAAGATCATTTTCAATAATACCAATAGATTTGTCATAGCAGATTTCTATATTGCTAGTTTCAATTTATTGCATTTCTTTTAGATTATATTACACAAGAACATTATTTTTGGTCTTACTAGTATAATTGCTATAGGTGTGTTTAAAAAATAAAAGTCATAAAAATATTGTAATTTATAAAAATATTTATTTTACAGAAATATTCACAAATTAATACAAGAAATTTATTATTGGGAACAACTTAAATTTGAAATTCCTTATTTTCTTTGTGATATTAATAAAAGAAAACGCGATTTTTTGAAACTTCGAGAAAATGTTATGATAGTTATTCGAGAATATAATAGGTAAGTATCAAATTTCCCAAAATATTTTCTTCATTTTTGTGATTATTTAGCATTTTGGGAATAATTTTTCATATTATGATCATATTAAAAATTTAATCAATTACAGATAATCAAATTTTTAAACCTTAAATATCATCCTGATTTTATAATGAAAATAGTTGCATATTGATAGCATTTTAAGATTATTTTATTCTATGATTAACTTAAAGTTTTGAGAAACTATTTGTATTCACATTAATGTATTTTCTTTATTATGCAAAAATCATGGTGTGTTTGCAATTTTGTTTATTAGAATAGTCTCTTGTATGAAATGTGTTTAATTAGCATAATTTTCCATCTATCCCTCTCTCCCTTATTGAAAAATACAAAAGTGATGGATCTAAAGAAGTTGAACCTGGCCATCATGTTATCATTATCTATCTAAGTAACTAATGTAATTTCTGTTATGCCTTAGAAAATAAAATATCAATTATTTCTTCTTCGACATCAGAATATACAATAGATTCTCTCTTAACCAGTCTCACTTTAAAATGGCCACATTTTCCATGAATTATTAGCAAAAACAAAATTGAAAAAAGGAATAAGTCATTCAGAAGGAAAAAAATTCCATGAAATTGTGATATGATATATTGAATAGCAAGATAATTTATCTGCTATTGATATAATTCTTATAAAAAGTTGGCATGATTTCATGATTAGTTTCAGAAAATGAATTTGAATCATTAATGATAAATGAAGATTACCATTTATTTTTTTTATCTAGAATCTAGATAAATGTTTCTTAGATAAAATTTATGACTTATAAATTAAATAAAATATACTTTAGGGTATCCCAATAAAATGTGCACACTTTGAATGTATACCCCTTGTATAATATGAACAGGTACTTTGGATGTATACACACTTTGTATAATATGACTAGATAGTATGATACATAAAATTTCATAATGCAAAATAAAGTAGACAAATGTAGAAGTCAGCCATTTATTGGAAGTGTTTGAATTGTTGGCCGTTATGGTCCTGGCACAGCTGATAATGCTCATCAGTTGAATCAAGAACATTCCTAATCATTTCAACTGAAATTTGGGCACATTCTCTTTCAATTGTTGCTTTCAACTCATTGATTATAGGTGGTCTTGTGTTGTAAACATTGTTTTTGAGGTGCCCGCACAAAAAAAAGTCCATTGGGGCAGGGCTGGCCCTACCGTTTTTGCTGTCATATGCAAACAAAAAATGCTGCCTCTAAGCTGCAAAAAAACTTTAAAAAAAAACTGAATTATAAAAGTCCATGTTAACTGGAAAAAATGACATATAATTGAATTAAGACAATAATACTAATACGGATTTACGGAAAATTGTTTTATTGAAAAACAAAATTTACATATTTAACGAGCTAATGACAATGAATTTAAAAACTGACACTAGTACCTACTATTTTCAGAGATATTTTAAATATACTTTTAAAACAATAAACAAAACTAGTTAAATAATATTCAAAGTCTAAACCCAAATTAAAACAATCTCTTTCAAATTTTATTTTCTGCAAAATCGTGAATAGCTTCTTTCAGATCTAATTTATTACTCAATTCAAGTTCATTGGCCAACATTGCTAACCCATTAAGACGATTTTGAGTAAACATGGTTCTTAATTGATTATTTTTAATTTAGAAAAGGTTCTTTCACCAGTAGCAGCAGTTATGGGCAGTGTTAGCAAAATTCTTAAAGCAATACTCAAATTTGGCCCAATTTTAAGGGAAATAATGAATTTAAGAATGTCAACTGGACCTTCTTTCTTTGTTAAAAGTGAAGAAACAAGGCCTATTTTGTCAGCTAGTTCTAAAGCGTTAAGATCGGAGGAATCACCATCTGTCAAGACGTTTTCGACATCTTTACAATGTCAATGTGCCAGTAATTCATTTTTACACGTCTTTTAGTTTGTGAACATCATATAAAAATTCAAGAGTCATTAAGATTATTCAGTAGGTTGAATCTCAGCTCCAATGCATTGATCGCTTGATATATAGTAAAGAAAAAAAATTCTATTTTATATTTTTGTTTTGGCCCTTGTATCGGTTTGTCTAAACTTTCATATGAAAAATTTCGT
Source organism: Olivierus martensii (assembly GCA_000484575.1). Taxonomy (NCBI): domain Eukaryota; kingdom Metazoa; phylum Arthropoda; class Arachnida; order Scorpiones; family Buthidae; genus Olivierus; species Olivierus martensii. Next base: position 28,844 of record AYEL01080986.1, read on the forward strand.
TTTGTAGTCCGAACAAGATGACATGGTGTAGTCAATTCAAAGTTTTTTTTCTGTGTTGATTTCGTTGGCTAAATTTTCAGCTTCTAAGATAATGTTGTCAAAGGATTCATCCAATCTTAGTTCCTTTTAATTACTATTTATTTCCTTATTCATTTACAAATTCTTTCATTAATTTTAATTTTTAACTTTTTCAATATTGAGTATTTGTTTAGTTATTTATTATTTTATTTGAGTGAAATTTATTTTATTTATTTTAAACCAGCATTTCTATGTTCTGCGGAAGGTAATAAGTGTTCTATAAAAAAATTATAAAAATTAGTATAAGCCTCATATGATTTTAAATGTTCAAAGTTGAAACTGGAGTCACTAGTTTATTTTACTATATTCATGTGTTTTATTTTACATAACTACAATCTGATAATAAATGTTTGTTTTGTTTTCTTAACTCTTATACATACTTGCATAATTTATTTATTATTAATAACTACCTATATTACAAAATAACCAAGGTGTTCTTAAAAGATTTCAGGATTTGTGAAGTGTTCTGTCATTGAAAAAGTTTGGAAAATGCTGCTTTAAACTATAATTTTTGTCACATTTCCTTTACAATTTGCCTGCTCTGTCCTCCCTGTGACGTAACAAGCCAATAGTCAATGGTGCACGATCCCCACAATCTGTGCTACCTCTCTCTTTATTTATCTTGACCTAGACCATACTTTGCATCATGGATCATTCTTGAAAAACATTACACATACTGAAACAGTGCAAATCAAAATGTAATTTCCTTAAGAAACCATTAAATATAAAACATAGAGAACTAGTACCCTATTATTTTTAATAAATAGAAAATAGTTGAGTGGCATCTACAGTATGTACAATAGGCTTGCATCACACTTGGAACAATAACTAAACAATGCAATGTGTGCTTCTATTAAAGGAAGAAGAATATTCCCATTTGTATAAAGAATGAAATGTCTAATGATGCACATAGCTCTTCTACTCCTCACTTAACAACTGGATTTTGTTCTCACGACTCAGTTGTAGAACGAATTGGTCGATAAGCGAAAAACTTGTTCCTATATTAAAATATTGGAAACAAATTTCAGATTAAAAATTTATATCTTAATTATGCACAAAGTACAGTTTTTTCTTCAAACTACGAATATGGGGAAATTACAAACAAAAGTTGTAAGTGATGCATATGAGCAAAAACCAAATATTCCATTAAAAAAACAGTCTTAGCTCGGACGTAAGTTCGAGCAGTCATTAAACAGGTAGGTTGTTAAGTGAGGAGTACCTGTATTAAAAATTTATATCTTAATTATGCACAAAGTACAGTTTTTTCTTCAAACTACGAATATGGGGAAATTACAAACAAAAGTTGTAAGTGATGCATATGAGCAAAAACCAAATATTCCATTTAAAAAACAGTCTTAGCTCGGACGTAAGTTCGAGTAGTCATTAAACAGGTAGGTTGTTAAGTGAGGAGTACCTGTAGTCACCATGCTGATGATATTAAACCATATAAAGTGACTTAATAATGTAGATTCAATGAATTAAATAAGAAAATGGTTGATTTGATAAAATATATTTATTATAATTTAATATAACTGTTTATCTGTAAAGTTTTCATTATGCCATATTGTGTCATTTTTGGTAGCACTAACTTAATAAAATATTAGGAATATGATTTTATCAGTTTCCTAAAGATGGTGAATATCAAGATATTGTAAATGGATTTCATTTGTATTTACATATTATGATATCATAAATACATATGTATAAACATTCTGGGATAGGTAATCTAATCACATAATGTGAGCCACTATGTTACCAAAGGAAAAATGATTCCCAAAATGACACAAATGAAGATTTTTATCGCTCAAAACAAAATGTAATTTTAATTATTTTATAATTAAAACATGCATTTTACTTTGAGCCATAAAATTTAACTTTAAAAAAATGCATAATAAATTTGAAAATAAAATGACAGGAATTATTTTTATTTGCAATTCTAAGTTATGAAGTTTCATAACTTAGAATTGCAAAAAATATATAAGCTTTCAGCAAATTACATTTTATGTTAAGAAAAAACATAATAGAATGTAACTTGCTAAAAGTTTATATATTTTTTTGCAATTATGATTACATACACAGCAAAATACCTTATAAGTAACAAAGTTCATAAATCAGATATTTGTAATATAAGAAAAACTATATTTAGTATATTTTAGCTTGAGTTTGGCTATTGTTTAATTTATTAATCCTTAGTAGATTATTTGATTGTTAAAATATTAATTAATTTATATTTTATAATAACCTTTACTAATTTATTTAAAAATTTAATTTAGGTTGTATTTAATTTTTTATTAAAACATATGTAAATTTAATATTTTAATCATTAATATATGAATATATTTATAATAGTGGTCATTACTACTAGTACTCTATTAACTTTAATAATTTATTTTCAGTAAAGAACATTTATTTAATAAAATTTATCATAATTCAAATTTCAATATTTAATATACTAGTAAATATAAAATTATAAGAAAACAACAGAATAATATTGAAAATAAATTGCAAAAAATAGATAATTATTTAATATAATGATATTCATATGACAAGTGATACGTGTCATAATTCTTTAAAGATTTAATCTTCAGTTTTAATAATAATTTTCATATAATGTAGCATAGGAAAATCTATTTAGACAAGCATGATGAATGGTCAGATATGATCTTGATAGATTTTTTTCACATACTATTTTTAATGCAATATTATATTTCACACATAAAGATACAACTTGCATTTTAGATTTTTAATAATTAAATTTTATTAAAACATTAGTAATGGTTTTATTCTTATTCCTTCAGATCACATAAAAAATAAATATTCAGTAATATACAAATAAAAACTCAAATATATTGGATATCAATAAAGAAAATATAGATATTCTAATTTATATACAGTGTATCCTTGTTTATCTCAAACCTCTCTGTCTTGAAATCCTTGATATGTGGAAAAAAAAAATGTTTCCGTCCACTTTCAACATTAAGCCAATGTAATTTCAATAGTTATTTCAAAGTATTTTCTTCAAAACCCTTGCTATCATCCACTTTCAACATTAAGCCAATGTAATTTCAATAGTTATTTCAACGTATTTTCTTCAAAACCCTTGCTGTCTCGAATTAGTTTATAATTTTTGTACTAGAGAAATTAAAAATATTTAAAAATTTTCCGTCACTTTCGGAGTCTAAACAAAGGATTTAAATTTAAGAAAAAAACGTAGATGTGCCCATCGATAACTGGAACATTGCATATGCAGGAACATATGCAGGAACTTTTTCGTGCATGCTATGAATATTGAACATGCTGTACAATAGTTTCATTTTGTAAGTTTTACTTCTAATTGTTGATAGGTTTTTGTCAGTATGATCATATTTATTCAGAGATATATTCAATCTTTGGTTTATAAGATGTAGGAGTATTAAGATGCTAATTTTCACGGGAAAAAACAATGTCTTATACAGTATTAAAAACTATGGTGTGTATTATTGACATAAAAGTTTTATTTAAAATTGAACCTTGATATATCGAGGTTCTACTGTATATCCAACGTTCATAAATTTGACTTATTAAAATTTTTTTTGTAACCTTTTCTTCTAATATACAGAAGTTAAATAACAAAAAATGCTATACAAGTATCCTTTAGTTATAAATTTAATTTATATATAACTTTTGTTTGTAACTCAGAAAGTATTGGTTACATGGCATCTAAAAGAACTAAAATCACTGCATATAATATAATTGATAATATATTTCATAATTGGATTATGAAATATATTACCAATTAAAAATTATTTATTTTAGAGATGCAAATAAAAAATTTCAATCATAAAGTGAAGGATTTTTTTGATGTAATCTCCAACATTTTGAAATATTGTCATAATATGTTAAATAATTGTGTAGATTTACATTATATTTGTTGCTAGATCATTATACTATCATATTTAAAATTTTTAAGGAATTTTTGAAATTTTCTGAAATTTGAAAATTAAATCTATAATTAAATCTTTCTCAAATACTTAATTATAACACTTTTATCACTATTATTACATTCATATTATTCCATGATATTCTTAATAAATATTACATACAAGATATTCAGAAAGTAACTATGCACCCATATTACTATGATATATATATGTGCATATGCATGATGGGCACAGTTGCTTTCTGAACATTCTATATATGTTGTATATAATTAAATCTTTCTTAATATTGATTCCCTGATGATAAATTATGACAGAAATACATTTTTATATAAATGCTGTGAAGTTTAGCTATTTTATATCTGTGGGTCGGAGGTATAGGACACTATGTCACATTTACTACATTTTACAGGAGAGCAGTTTGAGTTTGTTTTACGTTGTTCTCCCTTATGGACTTGGTGTTATTTAAAAGCACCATACTCCACCAATTATTAATGTAGCACCGTGTTATTTAAAAGCACCGTAACTCCACCAATTATTGATGTAGGACATAGTGTTGTATACCTGTTGTAGAGGATGAGAAACCCTTATGATTGTGCTAATAATCTCATTTTGGCCACAAATGGACTATACCTCCGACCTACAGATATAAATCACAATATTTTAGAAAACTTTTTATATTTTCATTTGTAAGTTTTCTGTTATTTTTATAATCTAATGTTCATGATAATAGTATATAAATATTATGGATGGATTATAATGTATCATATAATGGAGTAATTTTTGATGACAGATGACAAATTTTTTACAAAATTATTCCAAAACAAAAATAAACATATGCTTCACAAATAGTCCTTCAATTATAAAACTTAAATATATATTTAAATTTCATAACTAAAGGAATGCTATATATATATTAAGTAATGTAAATAAATATTTACATATTTATTTAATATTATATATTTATTACATGATAAATATATAAATATTGCATTCCATCAAAATATAAATGAATATGTTTCATAGTATTTTTGCAAAAATTTTAAATCATAATTATAAATCTCATACAAGAAATTTAACTCTATTAAAAGATATTGTTTATCTTTCCATTCCTCATAAAATTTATTGTTTTAATGAATAAAAATAAGCATACTAAAAAATCAATGAATGCTGAGGATTCCAACGTATGATAATCTTAGGTATCATGAATTTGTAGTTATGACAATAATTATTTACAATGAAAATTCATTCTTATGATGCCCTTCATCAATGATTTTATAATAATGACAGATAATTGACCAGGTGATATAGTAGTCATCAGGATAAAATCATGCTGTTTTCAGCATAGAGTATTTATATTTAATTTTGGATTTCATACCTTTAAATTTTTTTTAAGTATCCAGGTTCAGTTTATTCAACCCCATCCTTCAATTTTCACTGGCTTGTAGACAGTTAAAAAAAATTTAAAGTATCCAGGTTCAGTTTATTCAACCCCATCCTTCAATTTTCACTGGCTTGTAGACAGTGGAATAGCTAGGGGTTGGAGGAGGGGGCAATCCACCCCAGCAGCATTTTTAGTTTTAAAAAAATGTTTTTTTGTATTTTAATTTATAAATAAAAGAAATAAAATTATTTTTTTCTTAAACTTAATTTTCAAATTGCGTCTAAATAGGTTTGATGTGTTCAAGGATATGTATTATATATTTCCCAAAGGAAGGGTGGCAATTGACAGACAACCTCAGGCAACTTGAATTGTAACTATACCACTGCTTGTAGGTACTCGTTGTGTTCAGGGCTGCCGTTACGCACAGGCCGAGCAGGCTCTTGCCTGTAGCGCCAAATTGACAAAGGCGGCAAAATGATGATTTTTATTTATTTTATTATTTTCTATTTTCATTTCATTTACTTTAATTATATATTATCACTGCATCTAGAGCAACCAATAAAAATAAAATGACATATAGTAGAACCTCTATATTCGGACACACTTATATTCGTAAAATCCAGTATTCGAAAAAAATTTTGAAGGAAAATTGTATCGATATTTGCATTTATCACTATATTCGGAACAATATCAGTAGTCTCAAGTTGCCAGCTTGGGCAACTTTTTTGTTTTGTCTGCTTCTATAATTGCCAATTTTTCTTGTTCAATATATTTTCTAACTCTACTTTTTTTAATAATTTGTTTTCATATTTACTCTAACTTATTTAGAAAGAGAAAAGTTTGTACAAAGTAACATGTTTACAAAGCTAGATGCAGATCCAAAAATTAAAATAGGGAAATCTTTAAAAAAATTAATATCAAGTTGGGAACATAATAAAGTAATAGAAGAAAGTGAAAAGAAATTTATTTTGTCAGATACATCAAGAGATCTAAGATTGAATTTAAGGTTAAAAACGCATAAAGAAAACATGCCATATAGACCTATTGTCAATTTTAGATATACTATATTGTATAATTTAGAAAAATTTTTGAAAAGTAAATTAAATAATATTAGTAATTCGCATTGTACAGTTAAGAATTCTGATGATTTAATTGTAAAGTTAAGTAATACAATAATTCCGGATAATTATTCTCTAATATCTTTGGATATAGTAAACTTGTACCCTAATGTTAAATTGAATATGATAGTTAGTACATTGAGAATTTTAAAAGTAGATAGTTGGATAATTGATGGTATACAATACTGTGTTACAATAATTATGTGAAGATGTGATAATTATTGAGAAAGGCCATTTTCAAAGAAGCTCGGCAGGGTCGAAATTCTTTTAAATTATATTATTAAAATTATAATTAAATCATTTTAAATTTGAACAATAATTAAAAGCATATCTGTTTAGGAAATTGCACAAATATTAAATACAAACACCGTGAAAAAAGGTATTGAGTTGAATTTTTTTACGTTTATTCTGGTTAATGATAAATCAAATCTATTTTTGTAAGAAATATGACACTGTAATGACAACTACAGTTTACCATATGAATTATTATTTATCACTTTCCTAGAAATTGCATAAACTATATCGCTAAGATATGGAACAGATTTGATATTTTTTTGTATTCATTTTATTTATCGAAAAATTTTTTCCATTATAGCTATTAGTTGGAGTGCCGCATTAAATAGTTCCGAGAACTGCATGTGCCCGCGGGCCGCAGTTTGCCCACCCCTGCTATAGAAGATAGCTCTGGAAATGAAATTAATTATTTAGATCAGTGGTTCTCGACCTTTTTTCTTTTAAGGAACACATTTTAATATTTTAAAATTTGGTGGCTCACCTAAATATTTTAAATAATAATTTAGATTTAACAACGAATTTTTATTAACACATTATTGTATTTATTCTTATTTATTACATTCAGATTACAGAAATACTCGTAGTTATTATTTATTATATTCAGATTACAGGCATGCTCATACACGGGATCATTAAATGGTAGCTCTTATTAAGTTATAGCTCCACCTGCAGATTTTGTCTTTTTAGAGAAACTATAATTTTAATTTAATTTGTATTCCTTTTTTTTTAAATTATAATGACAAAAAATTTTGGCTGTCACAGGAATTCGAGGGTTAGATTTTTCTAACGATACCCTATTTAGGGAAATCGGTACAGTGATTCAATTGCGAAAGGGATATCCAGCCAACCATGTTTCACTATTAATATATACGATTCGTACAATTACATATACACAATTCATTCTTAATTTTTCATGGCACACTGTCAAAGATAAATTAAGTAATATCTAAATCAGTGGTTGAGAACCACTGATTTAGATATTACTTTGTTAAAATATAGAAATAGAATTAAATTTTGGAAGGAGCAAAATAATTTTAAATTGGTAAATTTTTATTCTAATACTCCAAAATTTATTAAGAAAAATTTCTTTCTTTCAGAAATTAAAAAATGAATCGTAGAACCACTGATGCAACGGACCAGATATTGGAATTGAATTTGATTTATAAGGTGTTTATGTTAAATGATTACCCACATTAGCATAGTAATTTGCATTGTACATTAAGAATTCTGATGATTTAATTGTAAAGTTAAGTAATACACTGCTAAATTTTTATTCTAATACTCCAAAATTTATTAGGAAAAATTTATTTCTTTCAGAAATTAAAAAAATGAATCGTAGAACCACTGATGCAACGGACAGATATTGGAATTGAATTTGATTTATAAGGTGTTTATGTTAAATGATTACCCACATTGGCAATTAAAAAAATGGGAAACAGATTATAGACAATTTAGTGTGACATTATATAATACAGTTAAAAGTAGGAAGGTGTACTTTGTAATGTTATATGAAGAAAATATTTTTTATAAAGAAAAGGAGTTTTTTAAAAAATTTAATATTGGGATAGCACCAAAGATGAATTTTCAGGTTAAAAAAAAAATAACCTTTATGGGCAGGCAGACAACTACTGATAGATAAACATAATGTAGTGTATAAAATTGAATGTACATGTCAGGATATGCATTACTATATAGGTGAAACCAAACGACAGTTGTGCATTAGAATAGATGAACATAAACAGTATATTAAGTATAAACAATTTAAGTCAAGATTATCTGCACATTGTATTAATAACAATTGTAATATTAAAAATGATACAATAACAGTTTTAAAACAAGAAAGGAATTATTTATCTAGAATGTATTATGAATTTTATTTTATAAAATATAATAGTATGTACAATAAAAATATAACAACAAATAACATAAATAGATTAAAGTTGTCAGAATTGTGGTGAAGTATTTATTTAAAAAACAACACCAGAGGGCTAATAAGTTCCTGTTTTTAGAAATGTAAATTAGGTTTAAACTATTGTTTATTGTTGTTGACAACTATTAGGCACAAAAGTGTTGATTGAAACTAGGAGATTAACGCAGGCATTCTGGGTAAATTTAATGTTTTCTTCTTTAAGTAATAATACTGTTAATAGTAAATTAATGAATATTGTTTATAGTTTATAGGAAATAGATTAAAATCTTCTGAAACAAGAAAAATTAGTGCAGGTTAAAACAAGGAAGGTTTTATATGAATATTGCTGTTGGTAGGGTAATTTGATGATAATTTTCTATGATAAAATTACAGCTTTTTTTGAAATAATAAGTTAGATTATTATTAAATAAATGTTAATGTATTTATAGAAAAGTAATATTGAAGAATGTAAGAATGTAAATGTGATGTATTCCACAAGAAGTGGTTTCTTATATGTAAAACAGTTTTGATATATTTAATGTAGTTTACAGTTCTTTACATGTTAAGGTATATACAGTCCTTTCTAATAATAAATACTGATAATTTGATATAAAACAGTTATGTTTTTTTTTTAATGAAGGAATGGCAATATTCAAGTTTTTTAGAAAATTGTTAAATTTTAATTTGAAGAAATTCCTGCATATAACTGAAGAGGGCCTAATTACAGGTCGAAATGCATCTTAAAAGCAGGGATCTTGAATATGAAAAATTATTTAGTATAATTTTTATGTTTATGTATAGTTATTTTAAGTTGTTTAAGTTTTTGAAATTTTTGTAAAAAATTAACATTTAAATTTTATTAAAGAAATGTTTTAATTTGTTTCCTTGCTTTTGGCAAAACATTGAGAACAAAAGCAATTTTTAGAATTTGGCTTTACCAGAACAAATTTGGAATACTTGAGTGTTTCAGTACAATTGATATATTGGTGTTTTGTATTATAATAATTTATTTTATATGTATACATTTAAAGTTTCAATAAAATATTTATTTTAGGCAAATGACATTAATATATCGATAACTAAAAATCAAAGATCCCATAATTTATTGATTTCAGATTTTTATTGAATTTTAAATGATAAAATTGGGGTAGGCTTATACATGGGTTGCACATTTTTACCGATTTTCAAACTCTAAAGTCGGGGGCTCAGCTTATATTGAGTATATATGGTAGATGGTTAGGAGCTGGGAGCCAACAGAAATTTTAATGGCACTGGCTCCAGCTCCACTGAATATGATCAGTTTAGCTTCGGCACCTCCAAAACTTCCTGGATCCATGGCTCCGACTCCAGCTCCCCAGCCCTGGAAAAAACAGCAATCTTCTACAAGGAGCTATACAAACCAAGAGCCAAACTGAGGCAAACAAGACCAAGAACACAAATACAGAAGACATCCCAGCAATATTACCACAAGTAGAGAAAGCAATTAACATGAAGTGTGGAAAAGCTTCATGAAAATAAAAAAAGATGGAAAAGCCTGGTGAGAATGAAACATTAACATTGAACTCCTAAAGGAAGAAGAAGTATCTGTATACAAGCAACTTGCAAGGATATTCTCCAACTGCATGAGAACAGGGGCTTAAGGCTGAATACATACATTTGTGAACAAGCGATTGTTTAGATCAATCATGTGGTACAAATGATGTCATTGAACGGACATAGAACAAATTTTGCAAGGCTGAACTACAGTAACGAACATTCACGTAATAAGGAATGATAGTTTATCGCTTCTCCATCGACTGTAAAATAACAACTGCTAAAGAGCAGCTGTTATAGTAAGTTTCACGAACGTTTAGCTCTTACAAGATGGCAAATACTATTTCTTTATATCATTCTTTTATTATTATAGAGAAGTTAGACGTTCTATGAGAAGGCAGAGTTTATGAAGACAGGAAAAGTCGCTTTGAATTATCCGATTGTGTTTTTATTCAACTATTTAGAAATATAGAATTAATTTTAATAATTCTATATTTCTAAAATAATTAATAATTATTATTATAATACTGTGATAGAGGATTGGATTTGGAGTTTTTAAAATTATAAAATAATGATAAATATGATATTCATTGAAATAAACAGATCTAGCTGTTAAATTATGAGGATCAGCTTATATATAGTTTCAAATTTTTAGAGGGATTGTCTTATATATGAGTACATATAGTATACTCATATATAAGACAATCCCTCATATATATGTAGGGTGATTCAAAAAGGTTGTGCCAAAATTTACAGATTTGTAGAAGATAAAATTCTGAGTAGAAAAGTCTAGTGATGATTTTTGATTTGTGGCTTCATTTAAAAGATATAATGTGTAAAAGTTTTGTGATATCATTTCCATTTTGATGCATGAGAGAAAAGAAACATTAAAAAAATTAAGTTTATTGACTTAAATTAACAAAATTGTAAAGTAATGCCACTTTAATTAATAATGTCAGATGAAATGTTCGACGTTTGCAAAAATAACTCTGGACGGACATCTGCATTACAGAAAAGTTTTCCTGTAAAGTCATTCCACTGATCTACTATTCCCACTGGTGTGCCCATAAATGAGGTGCATATCTGCCAATTCTGCATAAGAATAGTGATTCATAATACTCTCAAAAAGATTGTAGTAAACAATACACAACTACCAAACGAGAAAGAGTTTGCAATTTAACATTCGAAAATGAATGCTGCATTTGTAAAACAATTATATTTTATTTAAATAATTGATCACTAATTTAATAAACAATCTGTTCTCAATGCTCTAAATTTTTTTAAATAGTTTTTTAGTAGTTAAAATTTATGTATGATTTTAAAAATGCAAATAAGCATTTTTTAAAAAGAGTTTTTGACTGAACAGGAAATAATGTCACAAAACTTTCATGCATTACACCTTTTTAATGGAGTCTCAAATAAAAAAACGTGACTAGACTTTTTTACTCATAATTTTATCCTCTACAAGGCTGTAAATTTTGTCACAACGTTTTTGAATCACCTTGTATATATGGATAATATACGAGTATAATAGTATACTCATATATACCATCTATATATTATTGAACTTTATATATATATAAAGTTCATTAATCATATTAATTAACAAATAACCATACTTATTAATAAATTTATGATAAATAACACTTACTTAAAAGCCTTTTTTCCATCATTAAGGTTGACAAACATGTCTTTTACTTCATCAATAGCAGTTTTCATTTCAACCTTATCAAATCTTGGAACATCAGGAAAAATTGATCCATTAAAGTTAAAGAGCTGCTTAGAATGTTCAATTACTTGAATTACATGCTGGCCAGCTTCAGTCCAATTAAATTTAATTTCTTTCCCTCGTGATGCATTTTGAATCTGAAATAAAATATAAATAATTTTTCTATTTTGTTTGCTAAATAGATGAATACTTTTATACAGTGGTGCCTCGCAATTCAATGTCCCACAATTTGTCGGTCTTACAATTCGACATTTCAGTTTTGCGGGTTTGCACATGCGCATGCATAGAATTGTGTGATGTCATTTGCTATTTATCAGTTCTTTTTGGGAAACTTTGGTGTTTGCCCATGTTGTTTCTTTAATTTTCAATTCTACATTTTTCAGAAAGTAAAAAACTTGTAATTATCATCATTTTTTAAGTGAAATGTAAAGATGGGTTCAAAGAGAACTGACCAGAGGAATAATTTTGAAAAGAAGAACACTTGATTGAGCAAAGAGACGAAGAAAAAAATGTAGATAAAGTGCAGAAAGGTTAGAACATAAAGAGATGATGAAAAAAATTGTAGATAAAGTGCAGAAAGGTAGAACAATTAAAATATAACTCAAGTATGATGTTCCTAGGACAACTGTAGCCACGTTTTGCAAGAGAGACAGAAGATTATGGGTGCTAGGGTGTCTGCTGGAAGACTTCATTTCAACATCCAAGGACTAATAAATTGTGTGTTGCATATAAAATAGTATATTTTGTAATTCAATATGTTATACAATAATAAAACATATATAATAAAGTAAATAATATAGTGTATCACCTGTTAGGGTAATGGAATGGGGATCAATAACGAATTAATCTATTTTCCATAATCTTATATGGGAAATGTTGTCCTGCAATTCGACAGTTTATCAATTCGACATTACTTTGGTGACGGATTAGTGACGAATTGCGAGGCACCACTGTATAAGATTCTGCAAAATCTTAGATTCTACATCATTATTTAAGGATTCCACAAGATTTTATGTTAGCTAAAATATTATTTAAAAATTTACAGTAAGGAAATGGAAAGTTTAAATTTCTAAATTTAGAACTATAAACAAACTTTTAAAACTGCTTAATCGTATCACAAATTAGTTCAGTAGATTAAAGCACTAATAGCAGTTGGAAACTAATAAAATAGTCTTTTAATACTAATCAAAACAATAAAAAAGTTTTCGATATCTTGGATACCCTCCTCAGTTACATAGAATACTTTATGGAACATAAATCAAACAATATAAAATTTTTAAAATTTACATCAGTATAGAATGCATTTTTTAAAGTTACAAAATATTTAAACATTAATTAGTATTAATAATCAGACATATATTCTAATACGTACAAAATTAATCTGGTAGAGAAATACAAGTGACAGTATCAAACTATCATTCAACTACATTCTTCGCAGTTAGGGGCCATGTTTCTTCACTGCGTATTTCCAAACATTGCTTATTTCATCCGCTTGTTTAATATTGATCACATTTTCTTTATTGCATGATTTCAGGATCTCAATTTTTTCTGTCATTGCCAAGTTCATCTTGTTTTGCATAGTTTTAATAATTTTTGCCTCTTGCCATACCACATCAATAACTTTTTGATAAATCCTTTTGGCCAAGGCAGTGGCCAAGTTACCCTTGGATATGTTCTCCTTATGTTCATTCAACCTTTCCGTCAATAACTTTTTGATAAATCCTTTTGGCCAAGGCAGTGGCCAAGTTATCCTTGGATATGTTCTCCTTATGTTCATTCAACCTTTCTTTAAAGTTTCTTGTGGTAGTGCCTATATATATCTCGTTTCTATTATCTTCTATATTACGTACAGGGATTTTATATACTCCAGACTTATATTCTTCATCATATTTCAATTTTTCGTTCCTAAGAATGTTAAAAACCGTAAATGCTCTTTTATATGTGCATCTTTTGTTGCTATTTTTAAGTACTCTTTTTACAGCTTTGTTTGTATGTAATCTAAAAGGGATAGGGGTAGGATTTTCTTCCCGTATCGTGTATTCATTCATATTTGTCTCGGCTTATTGGTTATGTGTTCTATTATTATTTTCATATAAAATCTTCTGTTCCTAATATATTTTTTTCAAAAATTTTATGCTATACCCGTGTTTCTGGCCCCATAAATATATTCTTTTTAGCTCTCTTTCTCTGTGGGTAATATTTGAACAGTGTGTTAGGCTCCTTTTAAAATACGCTACAAACGCTGATTTCTTATACTTCCACGGGTTGAAAAACCATCTGGGGATTAATACCGGCATTGTAATAGGTTTTATATACACCGTGGTTTCTATCCCTTCTATAGTCATAAAGATCTTAACGTCTAAGTAATTAATTTCATTTCCATTTTCCATCGTTGTTTTGAGTTTAAGCCCATGTTGTTCTTTTGAGAAATGGTCTATTAGGTCATTTGCTTTGCTGGAGTTCTTCCACATCACAAATATATCATTTACATAGCGATAGTACAAAGCAGCGTTAGAGATTATAGAGCTGTGGATCTGCCTCTCTACCTCCCTTACCACTATCTCGGCCAAGATCCTGGCCATGAAGCTTCCTATAAGTACCCCTTGGACTTGCTTATAATATAGGCCTTTAAATACGAAAAATGAGTGATGGCATATTAAGTGCACTATGTCTCTTAGTATTAGCATGTTCCTGTTCCTCTGTTTGTGTGTGTTCCACAAGGAAACAGTAAAATAATAGGCGTGTGGCATTTAAATTGAGGGAGGGGTAGAGGGATTCAAAGTCAAGCACAGTCATTGTTTCATTCCCTCTAGGCCTAATACCTTTCAAACATTGTGAGAAATCTTGTGCAGACTTACCAGCAAGATTATAGTTA